>CABFOW010001065.1:159940-175219 GCA_902141385.1 Timema californicum
ATATATATATATATATATATATATATATACACATCACCGTATCTTACCTACGACCTGTTTGATTAATATACATATGTAACTAATATGTTAGGGATGAGTAAGGTTGGTTTTATTCAAAATGTACTCGCATTTGCGTAGGGGTAGAGGGAAATCAATTAGGGAAAACCACTCGCACTACACCCGACCGGGATTGGAACCCCGATCTCCCCCTAATTGGCAGACAAGTCTTCTGTGAGTGTGATGCCTTAAGCCATTCGGCCACCGAAACGGGTTTTTATTAGTCTAAGATGCTCTATTTTTTTGTAGGCTAGTTGAATATCAAAAAATCAAAATTTTGATTACTCCAACAAAGAACTACCCGCTTCGGTATACTGAGGGTGGTTTTCCCTAAATGGTCATCCACTTTCCCTCCACGTTGACGGTGAAAATTCAACCTTCCTCATAACTAACAGTCATTAGCGTAATTATTACATATACGTGTAACCCTAACGGTAGTACGACGCTGTGCTACAAAAAATTTAAAGAATATTACAATGGCATTATTTTATTTTTTATATCCACCAAATATTTTTCAATGTTGGTGCCATTGTGTCAACATTTTTCATTATCCCAAAATTTAAAACTAGCACTTTATAGGTAAATGATTTTCCATTCTTCCTCCACGCAAATGTATGTACGTTATTTCTAAATTTTTTTATTAATACCTACTCAATTTGTGAGACCCAAATGCCACTGCGCTAAAAAGAAATAAAAAAGGGCTCTGATGAGATAAAACCATACTCATATAGTAAAATTTACAGGCACTTCCAGAGTTTGAACCAGAGTCCACGTCTGGACGTGTATTCAACATACCCTCACATTCAAACCACGACCCGATCGTTTCTTCCTACACGTTTGTTAGTCCTTTCCTATTATCTTTCCTCCTTTTCCATTCTTTCCCCGCGTCCTCTTTGGTAAATTGAATATTCTGGCCCGTCTCTCTTTCTCTCTCTACCCCCCCCCCCTTTTTTTACAGGCGGGAAATATCTCTGGCATGCAAGCTAGAAGGTCGCTCATTGATCGCTCATACTATTCCAGAAAGCTCCCTCCCTCTTTTTTTTTGTCAAATAGGGAGCCGCAAACCGACAATGTAACATTTTGTTTTAATTCACCCACATTTACGTTACTATTTTGACTTTCTATTAATCAATTCTAAATCATTTCAACTTTATTATATTAATAAATTTTATACAATTTTTCTTGGCAAGTTGTATACAATAAATATTGTACAAATAATAAATATCCTTGGTACGATTTAAACGATCCTTATTACTAATTTACTCAGTTTTTTTTAAAATAGACTCACTTTTAAGGACAGTGGTCCAGGTTATTGGCAAAGGTAGTAAGTAGCTTTCAACGAAAACTTTATTTACCTAGTATAGCGAATATCCAGATTTTCTGCTGGGTACGAAGTGACTCATCTGTACAGTCATTATTTGTTCAAATCACCACGAAAACCCTGATCTGTGTATAGAGACGAACATTTTCCGTGAATTTTGAATCTGATCATTTTCTGCAGTGGGGTCTTGCGCTGGAGGGGTTAAATGGTAGATGTGGCACCGAGAGCCTATTATACTTAAAAATAGTGTGTTAAGAGAGAAGTGCGTTATAAGAAGAGGGGTGTGGGCACAGGGGAGAGGGAGGGGTAGATAGGAAGCACGGAGGATAGAAGAGGAGACAGAATTAATGTCGGGCCAACCTTAAAATTATTTTTCAATCCTCGGTCCCGGCACAGATTTATCTGATTACCAAACCCTTCCTTCACCTCTGACAAGACATCTTGTGAATGTGGGGAATGCCAGGCCTCCACCGTGGTCCGGATTCCACGTTAAACTGTAGGTCCTCCATTTCATCTCACAATCACCCTACCATTACACATGAGCGTAAGTGCGTATAACCCGAACGGGTAGTAAGACTCAGTGCTAATAATAATAATAATAGTTAAAAATCTAGGTATGATTTATGAACATAACGGGTATACTGTACAAAGGCTCACATTCATTTGTTTCCTTACTTTTTTTAGCAGTGTGTCTTACTACTCATTCGGGGTATATGCCTATGTACTAATTACGCTATTATGTTAGGGATGAGGAAGGTTAAATTTAGATGAACTTCACCCTAACTTGCGTGGAGTGAGAGTGGAAAACCATTTAAGATAAACCTCCCTCAGTGAACCTGACCGGGATCGAACACCGATCTCCCTCTCATCGGCAGTCTAGTCTATTGCGAGAGTAGCGCGTTAGACCGTGCGGCCACTGGAGCTCGTTTGATGATTTTTCTGGTATAAACGCCCTTAGGAGAAATTATCTCAAGTATAAACGTTGATATTTGGGATGTATATATCTCGATTATATTATCGCACATTTAATCACTTGAAATTATTTTACAGAAATAATAATTGAACATTTACCGTTTTGGAGAATTTTCCTGAAAAAAATAGGAAACATTTTTCATAACGGAAAATTTTCCTTTTCTTCTTGTGTTTGATCGTGTAACTTATAATAATATTCCTCTATTGTTAAAAAATAACTTTTCAACTCTCACTTAAGCGATATTGAGCAACAAAACATATCTATATAAAGCTGGGAGAGGGGTCATTTAAAATTCTCATGGTGGTGGGAGGGGAAAAAAATATAAGTTTTTCTTGGATATAAACACCTAAAACTCAATCTATGCAAAGTTGATAGTATTTGACGAGCGAAACCGTTGACTAGAAAGCTTAGTAGAGCCTCATTCTATATAACTTTTTCCATAAAAAAGTTTTGAATGAATATTACTTATTTGGGTAGGGGGTGGGGATGTAAGTAGTAATGTAACTTTGTGAAATGCTTCAGAATGTTTTTAATTTTCAACAAAACATATAGAAAGTATTCCAATAACATCCATAAAATACAAAAAGCTACAGTGAAATTTTTCGGCAACCGCAGGATAAGTTTTAATTTGGGAACAAATGTATGAAAACAGTTTCTCCCCCGAACTCTTCCTGGTTGTTAAGGAAAATAATGTATCAAAAATAACTTAATTTTCCTTTTCCATTTTATAGCAAAAAATAATCAAAATAATAAAATTAATGCTTTTAAAGAAACACCCAAAAATTAAAACCGAATGAATAACTAATACGAGTGCCCACTAATTGCGCGACAACTAATACTAGTGCCCACTAATTGTTCAGCAACTCATTCGAACTTGGCAATACCCCTAGATGAACTGTGGGCTAGAAAATTAAATTCATAATGACTTTGTTCAGCACGGAGGTTAGGTCTAGTCAGGTTAGGCTAGGGGCTAGGAGTTAAATGGGATTACAGTTTGTTCCGCAATTCGTGTGGACCGGCTGACAGGTATACTTTATGCCGCATTTCGAGTGGGCCCCAATTGAATGTATGCTGACAAGTATAACTTATTCCGCAATTTGATTGCGCACATTAAAACAACGAAAAACAATTACAAATAAATAAAAAACTTAGAAAAACAACACATAAGTAAAATATACTTTAAAATTTAATTTTTGTTGTCTTTATGTATGAACTATAAATCAAGTTTATTATAAGATATGTGCAAGGTACTCGAGTCGATACGACAGAGTTTTAGGTGTTGTTGGAATATTTTGTTTCTTGAATTTATACTTATTGATTGTGTGACTTTTAAGATTATGTATGAATCGTCTAATTTTTCTTCCCATCAAATTACAATTAGCTTTGATCTCTAGCCTAATATGCGATTCATAAAGGTTAAACTCGAGATAGAAGTGCTAGTCTGAGATTTATCTAAAATCATATTAATTTTTTTTATCATCTGATGGACGCAAATATATTTTAATACGCTTTTTTTAAATTCCACTCAAAATGTTAACAAATGCTACTTTTTATTTGATAATTAACCTTGCAATTGATCTTGAAGCGAAGGCGCTATTCATTACTCACTATAAAGTAATTACCATTACCCTTTCAACCCCCTCCGTAGAGAAGCCATGCATTTCTCTCCGAAGCAGCGCGAAAGTGGTATTTGTTTGAGTGAAAATGTAAATTTCACGGTGGCGGGAATCGTGAGACGAGATGAACAATATATCCTGTCAGCAACAGCCGAGGTCTATGTCGCGCAAGCGCAGTAGACGAGGTGTACAATACATTGGGCGGTAACGGTCGAGTCACTTCTGAACAGATTTCCAATCTGCTCAGATCGGAATCTTCCATTCATTGTGTACTTGGCCGCATCCTAGCCAAGGTCTCTACAAAACGCGCATTAGACGAGGGAAAAATCCATCTGTGTGGTAATGGGTTAGTTACATCAAGACAGATTCCAATCAGCGAAGAAAATCTTCACTTAATTGTTTACACCCACTTTAAAAACGAAACAAGAAAGAACTTGGCTAGCCATATTATGTCATAGTTCACCGTATGAAACCAGCATGCACACTTAGTAAATATCAATATGCGAATATGCTTACTTTACTCTACGAAAACAAATTTAGGGTGTTCAAAAACAAGGTGCTTAGGAAGATATTTGGCCCAAAAATGGATGAGGCTACGGGCGAGTGGAAAAGGCTATATAATAATGAGTTAGATATCCTGTACTTAACACATGGCATTGAATAAGATAGTCAAGTATCTTAGATTACTGTGAGCAGACCATGCTGCGTGAATGGGAGAATTTAGAACCTTGTTCAGGGTATTGACTGGCAAACCCAATAGAAAGACAATTGGGAAGACCTAGACGCAGATGGGGTATTAACATTAGAATGGATTTGAAAGAGATAGGGTGTAGTAGTGAGGTGGATTCGATAGAACTAGCTCAAGATAGGGATAGGCGGCGTACTTAAGTGTGGCGATGAACTTTGGAGTTCCTAATGCAATAGAGTAAGTAAACTTAAGGCAAAACTTTTTTTAAAGCCAGTTTTATCTTTAAAAACAACTTGTCGTTTACGTTGAATGAACATAAATCTAAGATAACAAATTTTTTAAATATAGCCTACGTGATTTTTTTAATAAAAGTTTTTGTTTGCTAGGGCAGCAGGTCATGAAACTTTTATGAGTGTGCAGTGGCAAAACAGCAGTGTGCGCATGGCTCCCTTTTCCGCATTAGAGTAAAACACACCAATCTATATTTTTTATTACCAATTAATTATTTTATGACACAATACACATGGAATTCGCTTATGTACGCAAGCATTGAACAAGGATATATAAATAAATGTGTTCTGTACACTTTAGTAAAAATGTACTCAATAAATTAATAATATTGTTTTTTTTAACTGAAGGTGAAATTAGAATGCTATTGTTCACGACTTACATTTTTACATGTCTTATACAATAGAAGAAGATCTGCTATAACGCGCTAGTAACGTTCAGAAAAAAACCCATTGCGTTATCGAAATATCACGCTATAGAAAACTTAAGTCAAATGGGAATATAATGATTAGGGGGTAGTAGATACTTAATGTATCTATGATAAATCACCTTTCGTTCATATTTTGACATATTTTATATTTAATTTTGGCTCTATATTATCTACATCGTGTTGTTTATATATAATAATTTCAAAAAATAAATAAAAAGTATTAAAATGCGGAAATGATGCATACCTTGCTCGGATAAAGCAGATTAAATTTTAAAGAAGAAAACACTAATTGTGTAGGCTATTTACGATTATAGTGCTAGTGGTGGATAAAAAAAGGTACTAGTGCTGGAATCACAAAAACCAACACTCGTGCATGTGATCTATGCGACTGAACTGGTGAGAGAGAAAGCGACGCGATAAATGCGGGCAATCACAGCGGACCGCTTTCAGAAATCGCGCAATAGCAGTCTCGGGACCGCGTTATCGAAAAACACTATACCTAGTTCACTGATCGCGTTATATCCAAATTGCGTAGTATAATACGCACGTTAGAGGATAACTAAACTACTTGTATCAACAGTTCTGAACATTAGCAGATTGATTCCTGATGGTCACCTTTTGGTGTATTTGATAACTTTTACAAGACTCGTTTTGTTTGTTAGACAGCTTCCCTTCCAGGGATAGATAGGCCTACTTGGGTAAGCAGGAATATGAAGCTAGACCAGATTTAAAGTGGCCCTTTTTGTATATTCGGGGACAACCATTCTAAAATCACTTAGTTGGAGTTGAAGAAGATAGCCATAGTTTAAATGTTAAATATAAATACATCTTGTAATCATGTTTATCGTGTTTGTGTTATTAACTTGTGTCAGGGAAATAAATGTAAAAAATGTGTGTGTGTGTATGAAGAGTGTTAAATTAATTCATCAGATCACTGAGGTTTCATATTTATTTGACAGCTCTGAGACTAAACGAAAACAGGACAAGTTTTATTTCGGGCACGATTGGTTGGTCATCTAATACTATATTAGCAATAACCCGGGGTAACCACGCAATGGCTTGCATAGTTACCCCTAGTGCCACCTTTATTTTCTTCAGACAGACAGAAAAAACACTTAATTTTATTTCTTCTGACCCAATTTTTAATCAAATCTAAATATTAAAATTCTGGTTTCAAGGTTCACATGTTCGTTCACAGGGGTTACTAGTTTTTAAAATTTTACCCCCCTGCGTGTGGTAGATATCGCACAATGCACATGACAAACTCTTCATGTTATTAATATATATATATAAAGAAGATTCTCTAAAAGGCAGGTTTCTTTGGGCCGCCTTCTACCCTTCTTATTTGGTGTGCTATAATTTAAGGGAGTTTCCATTTCTGATTTTTTTTAACGAGGACGTATTTATTTCCGCTTCGTTCTACTATTAATGAGTTTTGACTCCAGCGTAATAGGTAATGGCTAAGATAGTTTTGTGTCATAAATTGTACCTTCCTCCAAATACATTTTCAATCTCTTGGTCAATACTCCTGTACTGCCGTGAATTTTGAAAATAATATATATCTTGGAGAATTTTGTTTGTCTCTCTGTGATATTTGCACATATTTGGTTTATCTGCTGGTCTATCGTCAAGGTCGAATGTGTTTTGTTGGCGTGCTTAGTAACTAGAGCGACACATCCTCTACGGTGAGGTTGCATCAAGTCCGATTCAGTGATTTTAGGCGGTCATGTGTCTGCCTACTGATATGAAGGTCTCATGTTCAATTTCTGGTGAGGTTTGAAAAAAATATTTTGACAAATGGTTTGTTTTATTTTCACTAGTGGGAAATTGGCGTTAGGGGTCATCCATAAACCATGTAACGCTATTGAGGGGGAACTTTAATGTCGATATGTTAAAGGTAGGGGAGGGTGGGTACACCAGTGTTACGTAACATAGATATTATACTTTCTAATGTTGAACAAATATTATTTTTCGTGTTTTCACCGTTGGTAAACATAATTTTAGATAGTTTTCAAATATGTACGGTTCTCATCATCATTAGGTCATCAATCTTGTGATTGGTTCGCTGCAGCTTTCCACTTTTCTTTATATTAGCATTTTTTAAACATATTCTGCTAACATCGTTCGCTCTATGACTCGTGTACTTAAGTCTTGGTCTTCGTCTTGAATTTCTACCTTCCATATCTCCTTCTCTAACAATCTTCGTCAAACTATGTATCAGTATATGTTCTAATATGTTAATAATTCATCTTAGCGGCTGTACACCTTTCCAAAGTTTCCTTCATTATTATTATTATTAGCACCGCGTCTTACTACCCGTTCGGGTTGTACACACGCTAATGTGTAATGGTAGGGTGATTGTGAGATGAAATGAAGGACCTACAGTTTAACGTGGGATTCGAACCACGGTGGAGGCCTGGCATTCCCCACATTCACAAGATGTCTTGTCAGAGGTGAAGGAAGGTTTTGGTAATCAGATAAATCTGTGCCGGGACCGGGGATCGAACCCCGGACCTCCAGGTCACCAAAGTTTTCTTTCTGTAATAGCTTCCTTTAATAGCTTCACTTGCATGTGTACAATTTTTGATAATGAAATTAAATATTGACAACGAAATATCGCTTTTTGATGGGAAAAGCAACGTAACACTGGTTGGAAAAAGGGGTAATGAGGGCGGTCAGGATTTTCTAACTTTTTTTCTTACGAGGAGTATAAGAAGGTCAGAAAACATTTGATGTCAGAATTTTTAGCAATATTTATGGTGAAACAAAATGAAAGTTTTTTTTGTCAGAAAATAAATATATTAATCATAAAATTTTCATTATATTCCCTTATGATGTGTTACACCTTCAACTAAAGTATTGTAAACTGTCATATCACTCGCGTTATTACCAATCGGTGACCTGGCGGTCTAAGAGTAAGGTGTCAAACTTATGTGCTGGTGGCCGGGGTTCAATCCTCGGTCCCGGCACAGATTTATCTGATTACCAAACCCTTCCTTCACCTCTGACAAGACATCTTGTGAATGTGGGGAATGCCAGGCCTCCACCGTGGTTCGGATTCCACGTTAAACTGTAGGTCCTCCATTTCATCTCACAATCACCCTACCATTACACATTAGCGTAAGTGCGTATAACCCGAACGGGTAGTAAGACGCGGTGCTAATAATAATAATATTACCAATCCTTATGTCTAAATTTAATTAAATGGTTATTACCATTTTATTTACCAAATCGTAATAAAATAACGTGATATAGATCGAGTAGGGGGAGGTTGTGACGGAAAATCTTATGATCCTTTACTTGGGGGCAGGGCCAAATATTAGGTGTAAAAAACCTTACGAAACTTAAGGACGGACCCTTATGTGTTTTGGTGTTTGTCAAGTATCCCCCTTCCAGCCTCCCCATCCTTTTCTCCATGCATCTTTATGCACATATTCCCCAACTAATCACGGATCTGTAAGCGTGCGTGACTTCTGCGCAGGCGCTATGCGTGACATGTGCGATTTCCGGTCCGTCCACTCCTGTCCGCCATTGTTTTCCCTCATGCGCGCACTTTTGACATGTGACGGGTGCTCTTAAGAGCCGGCCATCAATATCACGTTACCCGCTTCAGTAGTCGCATGGTACTAAGGCGTCACACTCGCAATAAACTAGACAGCAGGTGACGGGGAGATTGGGGTTCGATCCCGGTTGGGTGTACTGAGGGTGGTTTTACACTATCCCACACGCGTGCACATGCTGGTATCCTTCCTCTAAATTCAACCGTCCTCATCCCTAACACATTAGACTAAATCAGTACATATGCAAACAACCCGACTTGGTAGTAAGACGTGATGCTAAAAATATATAAATATCAAGTAACCGACGAGATCTAGCTCGGCGGGCGCTTGCGAGCTCGACTCTTGATTAGGGAGGTTGGGTTTCAAACCCCATCAGGTGCGAGGTGTTTTTTTTGCGTTATGATTATTCATCCTCCCTTAAATGAATTGGCGTTTACTTACATGCATGTGTTCCCCCTCCCCGCAATAACACAACTTGGGTAGGTAATACAGCTCGAACCAAACGACGTATCCTTGTGCAGTTTTTTTTTGTGTGACGATAAAAAAAATAGACAATGGAATTGAGACCATGGAAACAATTTCACAGTATTTTAGAAAATACAAACAATTATAAAAACATGGGTTTTAAAAGTGAAAAAATGCTTTTTTTTTCGTCCCACCTTTGGGCTTTTGAGTTATGCTCTGGTGTACTATATTATGTTAGGGATAAGATTATGTTGAATTTAAAGGAAGTATACCCGAATTTATGTGGAGGGAGAGTGAGTAGAAAATAATTTAGGAAAAAACCCACTCAGTAGACTCGACCTGGATTTGAACACCGATCTCCCCGTCCATATGGATAGTTAGGAGTAGAACAGCTGAAAGAAAAATATTTTATTTATTTATTTATAGTAAAATGGCAAATCATAAATACACAATCCATATCGATATTGTTGATAACGTCTTATAATCTAACAACTTTATTTTTAAATTGTTCAGAGGTTGAGTCACATCACCCATTGTTTGGCTACTATATGGAGAGGCCTACCGCCGGTTAAGAACCACTGCCTCAGACCGTTCGAAGACCGAAGCGGGTAACGTATTATTGATTGAACCCGAAGCTCTTGTAACCTTTCGCCCTCCCTCCTCTCCCGCCCACCCCATTATAATCGTCTATTTGGACCGTGTTCAATTACAGTAGTTTCGGCTCGATAATTAAAAACAAAAGCCCATATACGGGTGTAACTATATTCCCACATGCTGACATGTATAGGAAGATATTCTCCCCACCCCCTTCCTGCAGAGCAATCATTAGGGTAACCCGGTGGACTGAACTAACACAATTACTTCACGGTTTTTGATTAGGGGTCCAAACAATACAAAACTTCGATCGACCTGGCGCTGATGGTATTGCCTCGGCCATGTGTTGGGGTACTCCCCTCCCTCCCATCATGTGTTCACCTTTTAATTTCCCACACAAATCATCCTGGCAGACCGGATGCGTTGTGGCAACGACGCTAAGAGAACTCTTTCTATATAATGGTAGCAACATTCGTATTGTTTGACCAATGTAGCCTGCGTCACCGTCACTAACTAGTCTGTTTCGTTCTCTCTTCGTGTTCATCGGCGCTCCCTCTCCTCCCTCCCTCTCTCTCTCTCCAATCTACAAGAACTGGGCTGAGCGAGGCAAGATGACAGCTAGCCGGCCCAGAAACGTCATGAAAATACAGTTTTAATTAGTGGAAGATCTACAGTAAATAGTTAGATGCAGTCCAGTTTTATTTTAGGAAGAACTTTATCCGACAAGAAAAGCTACTAGATCTACGTTCACGTTTTCATGGGGCACCATTTGAAAATAAAAGCTCATTATACCCGACCAGGATTCGAACCCCAATCTAACAGTCATCGGCAGTCAAGTCTATTTATTGCCTTTAGACCATTTAGCCACTGAATCATGACGGTCATACTAATATGGTAGGAATGAGGAAGGTATAATCTAAAGTAAATGTATCCGCATTTGCGTGGAGGAAGTGTGGGGAAACCCTTTTAAAATAAATACGCCCAGGACACCCGATCAGGATTCTAACCATGATTTCTTAGTCACAGACATCAAATATAACCTACGAGTGACACCTTAGACCACGAGACCAACAATGAGGTTGATAAGTACTGAGGTTATTATTTTTACTTACTCATTATCTTACAGGTATAGAAATTATTGTGATCGTAAAAAAATCGAACTTGAGATTTTAAAGAATCTTGACGTTTCATGACTACCTGAATCCGAAAAAGTTATTTTTGAATTTCCGTCTGTCTGTACCTCCGACTAGAGCCTAAACTATTTTACCGATCGAGATAAAACTTATCTAGGGTTTTGATAGGGCTGCCTCGAGGGATTTTTGGAATTGGATATTTACCCCTAAAATTAAGGGTAGTTTAATAAAGGGCGAAAAGAGAAAAAAATCGATTTTCTCAAAATCGACTCTAACGATTTTGATTAAAATTCGTATATAGACGTTGATTAAGATTATAAATAAACTGGCTCTTTTCATTTTCCCATGAAAATTACTTTTAGGTTACTTTACAGAAGCGTAGATTTCCGTATCTTCGCAACTATTTGAGATACTAAATAACTTATCATTGCAAAATTGTAGTACTAATAAATATAAAAAAACTTTTGATCAAATTACATTTTTATAAAACCTACAGTTTCTGAGATATTGTCAAATATATTCATACAATTTTGTGAGCCTTAGTTGTAAAGAGATACTAAAGTTTTGACGCAATAATTCCCCAATGCCTTAGAATAATTAAATACAAGTCTCTTAAAAAGTTTATTTTTCCTTAAACCTCTTAGGAGAAATGTTTGTACAGCAATGATCTATTTCCATTTTAGACTCAATAGTCAATATTTAAATTTTTTAGTGGTCAACATTTATAATTGAGGAATTTAATATCAATGCGCTGACCTGAAGATGTTCAACATCTAATAAAATGTCGATCGGAAGTTGAAATTTGAATACGAAGTGTTGAACCTTGTGGACCCAATATTAATCTGTTTTATCTGTTCAAATATACAAATGAGAACATTAATTCTTTAAAAATAAAAATTTAAAATTTAAAACCGGGACTCAAAAAAGTGTTTTCCATAAGTAGAGTACAATTAATTTATGCTTGGATTTGCTAGTGTATATTATTTAATTTCACATATATTAAAAGTTTTGAGTAAATATCTCCATTTTTAAACAGTATAATGAATAAGTCCTTGCGAGATTCCGTACCATTTATTTATTACTTGTTCTAGTCACAAATGGCAAATAGAAACAAAAAACAAGCATAAAGAAGTAAAATACTCTTTATTATCCTTATGTATGAATAATTTAAGTCGCTAATGAACATTACTAGCACTAGAATTTAAAACTAGGAAGTAAGAAAGAATAAATTTGTTTTTAAATCTTGTTAAATTACTTTTTCCAAATAGAAACCAGTTTCCTCAGTTGAAGTCCCAGTTTGTTCATCGAGTCCCATGTGCACCTGCTCTTGTTGTGCAGATGGAGGATACGCCCCCCTCTGCTTGCTGTATTTTTTTTTCAGGGAAAGAACGAACTATGTCATATATATTTAAGCCGTTTAGTTTTTTTTTGTCCGAACTTGTGGTTACGTGGGCTAAGGAATCATTGCTGTACAAAGGTGGAATGCTGACGACGGGGATAGTAGAGGTTTGAATTTTCCCAAATGGCCTATTAGTGTAGTTTCCCTCCTCCAAGATAATGTCGGCACACTTCTTCTAAACCACCCGGTAGTGGATAAGATGGACTAAACGTCAAGCTCGTCCTTCTTTTTTTTTTGTGATGGGAGAAATCTGGGGTTGAATCCCCGTTGGGTGTACTAAGGGTTTTTCACCAAGTTGTTGTTCGCACTCCCACCACGGATAGCCCGGACGGGTAGTAAAATGCGGTTAGAAAAAAGAATTCGTATTTCCTGAGTAAACTGATATTTAACCCCTGTTGGCTACAAATCACGTATTTCGAATCCGAGTCAATGTGGAACACGAGGACATAGAAATATAATAGGAAATAGAGATGCTCATTACTTATGATGAAGGTATAGTAAAATAAAATTATTTAATGACTTTAATAAATTAATGGAGCCATATCTGTAAGGGAGAAATCACCGAGTGGACGTTCAGCCCTAACGCAAAATTTAATTCTACGATGGGTTATTTCATAATATGGTTCACGCCAAAATAAAGCCAAAAGATTCCAACAGGGCTCGTTTTCCTTAACAACCTTATATTTTGAGTGTTATTATTAGAAAAAAAAATGCGTGAACATTTGTAATTAGCTATTTTCAATTATTTTGTAATCATATTTGCGGAGCTTTGAGGCAAGGCTTGATAAAAAAAAAGAACATTTCTCTAACAAATACAGTAATTTTTTGATAGACTCGCAACAAAAATTCTTAAGATATTTGAGAACTATATCATGATTTTGGTTGGAAGAACATTAAAGAAAATTCATACATATTTCTTTGCGGTTAACATTGATAACATTTTACTATATTATTTGTGTTATTCTATGGGTATTGATAATATCTATCAAAAGTAACCTCTGCAGATGACATATTTTTATGTATGAATATATTAAAATCGTTTTAGTAACTTAAGTAACTGACTTCTACTGTTCTTCCTATCAAAATCATACTAGCAGTGAGATTTCTCTTTACCCTGATGAGTAGTTTTTTAGTTTTCTTTCCCCTCTTTTATTGACATAGCTAAGGGTGTTTGTAGGGGAAGGGAGAAAAGAATATAAGCTTTGACAAAATAGAGAGGTAGGTAGTTTCATAAAACGACACAGACCATTGTATTTTAAGCCATGTGACTTGACTGCAATTGATACTTTCTCGCTGACCGAGGCGGCTGCCTTAAGTGGTAAATTAATGGTCTGAGGTCTGGTTGTTAGGTATGTCATATAATTATGTTGGAGACTGGACCACCAATATACCGTATTATATCTTTGAAACAAGTTCCAATTAAAAATCCGAAAAGAAAAAAAACTTGTCTCGATTTCGATATTTTCTCAAAACCTCTATCTTGAATTTCCTCAAGAATTCAAGGCTATAACCCTTCGCTAAAACGATGAACTATAAACATTTGTTTTTGCACATAGTACGTTTTGCCCCGTAGGTACTATAAGCTCGTCACAACCTTCATAGGAAGGATCGAATTTCATCTGTCACTTTTGTTAGATAGTATCCAACCCTATAAGACAATACTAATAAAATAGTAAAATGTTGACCGCAAAAAAAAAAAGTTGTTTGTATCTTTTAACGATCCTCAATACCGGAATCCTAAATACTTATATATATATATCATCGCGTGTTTTAATACCCATTCGATTTAAACGTCTATGTACTAATTTCGCTAATGTGTTAAGGTTGTAGGGCGGTTGAATATAGAGGAAGTGTGTCCGTGTTTGCGTATGGGGAGAGTGGAAAACCACAGGAATAAACAACCCTCAGTTTACTGGACCGAGATTATAATCCCGATCTTCCAGTCATGGGCAGAGTCCAGTCTTATGACGAAAGAGGTGTCTTAGACTAGAGGTTCCTAAACTTTTCTAGATCGAAGGAACACTTGCATCAGATAAAATACATGCTGGGGCCCTCAAAAAAATTGTTCCACTGATAATATGAACATTCAATAATGGCAGTCAAAAGGCCAGTTTAATAGTCAAGTTTAGTACCCCTCAAGTGCGGCGCTACACTAAATACAGAGACGACACCCACCTAAACTCGAATGGAATGGGCCGGTCTCGCATAGGAAACTGGCCCATTCCATTCTGGTCTAGGTAGGCGTCGTGTATTTAGTGTAGCGCCACACTTGAGGCGTACTCAAGCTGACTTTTAAACTGGTCTAAAGCATAAAATAAGAGGAAAAAAACCTCATGGTTTAGTCGTGACTTTGGCAAATATATTTAGTCCAGATTGGAAAAAATTAGTAATATAAATTACTGATGCTATTTTATAAGGTGAAATTTTTTTTCTAAATTTGTCTCATGGAGCCCAAGATTACTGGCGGGACACAAGGGCTTTGTGGAGTACATTTTGAAAAATTCTGCCTTAAGCCACCTAATATTTACCATCCCAACCCTCAATTTAACAGATACGAGCTATTTTTTTTTAAATCGCTCGTCATTCTCAACGAAACTGAATACAGAAGCAATAAATAATCTGTCTAGCTTTAATGAGTATCACTCTGTTACTTTTTTGGGAGGGGATGTGAGATGGGAAGGGGGTGTCGACCGGTCAAGCCCAAGAAACGGGGTGTTATTTGACGACTTGTTTGTCTAGGAGAGAAGGGGGCTAG
>CABFOW010001066.1:5497-49013 GCA_902141385.1 Timema californicum
CCCCCCCCCCCCCACACACAAGTTGCAGCCTCTAGATAGAACAGTATTTGGGCCCTACCAAGCTGCAGCTGAATGAATGTTATTGAACCCTGGAAAACCAATGGGCATATATGACATCGCATAAATTGTAGGGAAAGCATATCCCAAAGCATTTACAGTTGAAAATATTTCCAAATGGTTTACTGTGACTGGGATTTGGCCTCTGAATGAAAATGTACTTCGTGAGCGTGAATTCTTGACTGCCTATGTCACTGATCAGCCATTTGACTCTATTATTGACAATATAACTTCTGATCAAATATATGTAGATGCAACAACAAATCACTTATTTTATAATGAACCAAGACCCTCTGAGTTTCACAGTGCACTTGCTTGGAGTATTGCCTGAATGATTCAACCCTATCCAAAAGAACCCCCAAGAAAAGCTTGAGGGGGAAGACAAAAGGGTAAGACTAGAATTTTAACAGATACGCCAGAAAAAGAAGACACAGAGAGCAAGAAACTAAATAGAATTAAACCCAAACAAAAAACTGCAAAGACATTTTTTTTTTACAAGACAGTTCTGAATAAGAATAAAGTGATGTGTTTATTTTAGGTGAGTTAAGTGATGAAAATGAACTAGTTGATAGCTTGATTGAGTCTTGTACATTAGAAAATAAAGAAAACGAGGCAGATAAAGTTAGTAATGAAATAACCAAAGGAGATTTTGTGTTAGAACTCAAAGGGAAGAAAAGTAAAAGATATGTAGTTGAAGTATTGGGTTCAGGTAGCGATGGCTATGAAGTAAAATACTTTAAAAGAATCTTCAACACAAACAAGTTTTTTCCAAAGGATGAAAGATATTTTTGAAGTCTGCAAGGGTGATATTGTGACCAAGTTGTAACGTAACATTTTACATAGGGCCTACTTAAAAAATAATTTTTAATGGAATAAAAAACTTAAAATTTAACTTCTTGGAGTAAAGTTTTATTTTGAAAACTCGCAGAATGTTCAAAAAAAGATTCTAAGCACAATCAAATTTCTAGATTTGTTTTGGTCTTGGTTTATGGTTTTGGTCCAAGCTACAATATGTAGTGGTCCAAGGTACAACAGTATGTTGTACCTTGGACCACTCTGGCTTTAAGGAAAGAAACACTATTTATTCCGAATTCACATTAAATTATTTAAGAAAAAATATGTATAGCATGGCAAAAGGTTTAAAGAATTTATGACTAAAAATTGATACCTCTTAAAATATTACTGTAAGAGAAAAAAAAAACCTGTTAAAATTGGTCCAAGGTACAACACCTTCCTCTACCCTATAATCCTTACTATACACTGTTAGGGTAATCAAATCTCAAAGGTTAGGGGGGGGGGGCAGGACATGCAGTGCAAATGGAAGAAACTAGAACTACCTTTAAGGTATTGAATGGTAAAGCTAATGGCCTAAATATTTCATTTAAACTCTTTAAATCTTTGGGTTCTTAACATTCGGATGGACACCTACTATATAAGAACGATAAAGTTGTGCACTTTATTGCTTAAGATTATTATTATTATTTGCACCGCGTCTTACTACCCGTTCGGGTTATACGCACTTACGCTAATGTGTAATGGTAGGGTGATTGTGAGATGAAATGAAGGACCTACAGTTTAACGTGGGATCCAAACCACGGTGGAGACCTGGCATTCCCCACACTCACAAGATGTCTTGTCAGAGGTGAAGGAAGGGTTTGGCAATCAGATAAATCTGTGCCGGGACCGAGGATTGAACCCTGTCCGCCAGCACAGAAGGTCTGACACCTTACCCCTAGACCACCAGGTCACCCTATTGCTTAAGAAATATGCATAGTAACAACATGCGGTTTTTTGTATTACATTAAACTTGTAAATTTAAAATGAACTATATTAATAAAAAAAAGTTACAAGTTAATATTTACTTTTTACAATAAGATGTAATTTCTTTAAAATTTAAAATAAATAAATATTAAATACAAGAATATAGTTTTGAAGTTATCATATTATTATAGAGAATAAGATAATGTTCTATCATACACAACAAATATTTATAATACAATAACTGGTACAAAATTTGATATTTTCATATTAAATCATGTCTAAACTGTTGAAAAAGTTCATTAGCTGCCTGGTAGATTGCTCTGTCTTCGGATGCGCCTCTCCCTCTCCTCCCCAAACCCTTTTTGGCATTCACTATCTTTTCATTTTTTTTTTCTGTAAGCCATGCTACTCCCCCTTCCCTTCCAACATTTATTTCCCCCTTCAGGTAAAACCCTGGACTGGACACCTTGTTACTACTGTTACCTCCAAACCTCAGTTTTTGAAAATGTTCCTGTTGATGTATTTGCATGATCTAACTTAAAAGTTTATTTATAGAGTAGGCTTGATTATGTTTTCTTATCAATAATTTGTGTAACAATCTACAGTGTTTCTTTGACTAGATAAAAACTTTTTGTATATAAATGGTGTTTTTTATTCAAATAGAAAACATTTCCTATATTACAATGTTTTTGTCAAAATATATTTTCACGATAAAAAAATTAAAAAATGAAACCTCTAACAGTATTTCTAAAGTAAATTAGTCATGAAGTGTGTAAATTCTACTTAATTGAAAGTTTTTTCACCAACTTTGGCCACTTTTTCTGACTCAATAATTCTTTTAAAGATAGTTCCAATTTTTTTTAATAGCCTATCACCCAGAACATAGCATGATTTTCACTTTGTTTTATATATTTTCTGGCAACCAAATGGTGGTACACTTATTTTAATTCTAACCTCCTTATTTCATGTATTTAAATAACTAGTGTAATTATTGACCGTAAAAACTAATCACTAAAAAAACAGAAAGAAAGGGCATTTTTTAATACTTAGACAGGGATTGGAACCCTTGTCCTTTGACTTGGGACAACATTATAATAAAACACCGAGATTGCGGCTCGAAACTCCACACCACTCCTTAGAGCAGAGGTGGGCCCATTTTCTCCTCGGGGGCCACATGGACATCTGTAAGGTCTCTAGCGGGCCGCATGTAACAAAAATATAAATTAACTAAATAATAAACTTTATTTTCACTCAAAATTGCATATATTAGTCATATAACCATATAAGTTTGATACAAAAAAAAGTATCAAATAAAATCTAATATGTCATAACAAATAAAACTAATTATGTCATGTACTCATGTTGATACTTTCCCTACCAAATGTTGATTAATAACTACTCAAATTGGTGACCTGGCGGTCCAGGGGTAAGGTGTGAGACTTCTATGCGGGCGGCTCGGGTTCAATCCTCGGTCCCGGCAAAGATTTATCTGATTACCAAACCCTTCCTTCACCTCTGACAAGACATCTTGTGAATGTGGGGAATGCCAGGCCTCCACCGTGGTTCGGATTCCACGTTAAACTGTAGGTCCTCCATTTCATCTCACAATCACCCTACCATTACACATTAGCGTAAGTGCGTATAACCCGAACGGGTAGTAAGACGCGGTGCTAATAATAATAATAATAACTACTCAAATTGCTATAGTTAATGGAATCCATGCAACTGTCCAAAATCCTGCACGAGTTTGTTGAAGTCAGGATTCAGTGTGTTCGTCCTACTTCGCAAAACACTTTGTAGATTTGAGTCTGTTAAGAGAGACCTGTTTTTTCTTTGATAATGTTCATGCAAGAGAAAGTCTGTTTACAAATATAGGTAGAAGCAAATAACACAAACATCTTTCTGGCAAACGTTTTCAAATTGCCAAACTTGTCCCTACAAATGATTCATACAATTCTGTTAGTTTCATATTCTTAAAAGTCTACTGGGCTTATTTGATGCTGCTTCAAGTTTGAAAGTAAGAGGGTAACTCAAAAAAAATTGAATTGATCTTCCAAAGTATTAAAATCAGCAAACCACCTTGAAACATTCTTCTTTTAAAGCAGATATCTGCTTACTGTATTTTCCTAAACACGCTTGTTTGACAGCCTGTGTCTGTAAGATGAGAATATGCACTGTGTGTTGTCCTCACGTGCGTACACCCAGTACAGAATCCACTCTCACCATAACACAAGGATATGTTCTTACACATGGAACATTATAATCGAGCTTGCTCACTTTTTCACATGTTTAAAAACACGCACTGATTATATCTTTGATTTGACTTTCTTGTTAGTAAAATCATGAAAGTTTTACAATTGTGTGCGGGCCACATACGGCTCGTAGTTTGTTAATCGCTTCCTTAGAATCATCACGATAGCTTATCTTTGGTTGTGTAGCAAGCAACATAATTGAAAGGATTAGGGGTGGTGGTTGTGGCCTGGAGTAAAGGACACTCCGAAAGAGAGAGGGGTTGGTGTTGTTACTGCCCTAGCTACAGCAGCGCAGCTCCGGTGAGGTGGTAGCACATGGTACTACTTGGAGTAGAGCTTTGCCAAACCTCGAGATGCCCATCTGAATAGTAAGCTCACTTTAAAACATAATGATCATGTGCCGGTATTTCCCATTAATTTCTACCAATCCAATATCTTTAATACACAATATTTATCGCATGAATACATCCTTATTTTTGTTTAACAATCTACTCATAAATATCTCCTCAAATGCTGGCAACACTTTAACTCTTAAGTAAAGTATTTATGAATATATGCCATTAAAAAACTATTTCACTTTTTATTGTTTTTTTTCAGGTTCATTTTTCTTTGTATTTACTTGTTGATGCTATTTTGTTTTAATCCTTAATTATTTCCTGTTAAAAATGGTAAAAAGTCCTTAACAGCTTCTTAATATTGTCATCATCTTTCATTTATAGCAGCGGTTCCCAACCTTTTTTCTCTTGCATACCTCTTGGCAGCCCATTTCCATAAATTGTGCCCTTAAGTTTAGCAAAATGTTCCAAGTACTGCAGTAGTAGTTATTTTTGCAACTGAAAATAAAGGGTCTAACAATGGGATTTAAAAAACAATAATAATATGAAATCTAAGGTGAAATATATTTGTACATTCTTAAAGCAAAAGTTACAATATAAACTAACACATTTAATTAATTTATCAATAATTATAAGACTATTCTACGTTTTGAATTGAAATAATTTTTTCTCAAGGACAAATATAGAAGAAAACCCAAACTGCCCCTCTCCATATCGTTGAGTTAATTTCATAACTTTTGACTGATCTTTTGTCTTACACTGCTGGAAAATGTAGCTCTTTCCAGCACTAATCAAATATTTTCGCGTACCCCCAAACTTCCTGCCACGTACCCCACGTTGGGAACCGCTAATTTATAGGATTGATCATTTTTATAGACATAACCTTTTAAATAACTTTGTTACAGATTGAATACTCGATTTCTGGGATCTGTTGTACCAGCATTGAAGATTAAAGATTTTCAAGTCGAGAATGAACCAGTTTTAGGTAGGTGTCAGATTGCATTTAGCCATCATATTTTTTTAATACACATTGTGAACATTGTAGGAAGGTTCTTTAAGAGGATGAAATCATATATTTTCCAGGTCAACATTAATTACATTTTATTATGCTATTATGTTATTATGTTATAAATAATTATACTATCAAAAGGAGTTGCTGCAGATCCCATGACTTTGGTGTACTTCTTACTGCTCGTGTGGGATGTCCTCCATACTCACACTTTGATCAGAAATGAGAAAGGTAAATTTAGAGAAGATGTGCACAAATTTGCACAAAGGGGAAGTAGGAAACCATTTAGGGAAAACTACCCTCAGTACATATCACCGGGATTCAAACCCCATTCTGCCGGTCATTGACAACCCAGTATAATTCAAGGGTTAAGTACACCAGTAGACTCATGTCAATGATAAATTGAAACAAAATGTTGTGTTTGCCTATGAGCTTTGCAGTCAAGGCCGGTGGCAGGTGGGACTAGGGGGACAACTGTATCTGGCCCCAAGATAAAGAGGACCCCCTTATTAAGAACTTTTTCTCTAGTTGTTTTGAATAAAAACAACCAATAAATCTTTCGGTACAACCAAGCATTCTCCCCGAATCAAAACATGCTGCTAAAAATTTGGGTATTCAATCAGAATTTTATCAGGGATGACTCAAAAGAATAGCTAGAGAAAAACACGACAAAGGAAAGGGTAATGTAAACCCAGAGGAAAAGTTAAAGATCAAGTTCTTATTAGTAATAATGGATTCACAATTTAGAGCTTAGGTATAGGTTTGAGCATATGAATATAATCTCAAGCCGGTTCTCACATATTATGGATTTTGAAATTTTGAGTGAAGAAGAGATTCTAGAATGCTCTAAATACCATGGAAAAAAGTACCCAGAGGATTTGACTACATCATTTATTGACAAAATCATCCACCTGAAAACAGTATACAAAGATATGTGTCTGGCCCATTTGATATTTTAAATTTAATATGTAAGCTGCAACTAGAAGGCATTTTTGCAGAGGTGTGCATAGCACTTTGAATTCTCTGCACTCTCCCAATAACAGTTGCTGAAGGTGAGCAAGCATTCCATAAGTTTGCTATGATTAAAAACTACATGTGAGCAACGATGCTAGAAGACCTCTTAAAAGTTTAACCTTTCTCTTTATAGAACACAAATATCACACAGGATTGACTTAAATGATGTAATTAAAAACTTTGCAGCAGCGAAAGTGAGAAGGCTATTATTATAATATGATATAAATAAAAAGTGTCATCAGTTAGTTAACTAATCAACTATTAGGGAACCCGCCTCGGTGGCGTAGTTGGCTAACGCGCTAGTTGTGTTGAGCTCGACCGCCAAGGACGGGGAGATCGAGGTTCGAATACTTGGTCGGGTGAACTGGGGGTGGTTTTTCCTAAATGGTTTTCCACTCTCCCTCCTCGCAAATGCGGGTTCACCTCTATTTAAACCTTCCCAATTCCTAATCCATTAGCGTAATTAGTTCTTAAAGCGTATAACCCCGAACGGGTAGTAAGACGCGGTGCTAAATAATAAAAACTATTAGTAAGTCAGTCAACTACTAGTTGTATTAGTGATCATACATAATACAACTGAGATATTAAATGGGTTAACCTCTTTTTTACAATTTTTTTTTTAATTTTGCCCCTGTACGTGTCATGACTCGGTGAGGGGGGTGCAACAGGGGGCCCCAAAATTGTCAGTTTAACGAGCCACAAGATTTCTTGTAATAAAGTACAATACTAAAAAAAATATTTAGATGTATGTTTTTTAGAAAAAAATCATTAATAATATGTATGTGCTTTTGCTACCTCAAACTTAAAATTCTGTTTTTATTAGTGTGGGCCAAATTTTAAATTGTATGAAGCCATTCAAATCAGGTTCTATAAAAGGACGTCTTAAATTAAATTATAGGATTTCTAAAGTATTTGCATTGGGTGCTTGGAGGATATAATATTTAAGTCACCTTTCGTTTTTCCACCCTCAAAATATGGGTGTTAAGTTAGACCTTACTCTCTACGATCATTTTCAAGTGTGGGATCAAAAGTGCTTGCAGATAAATGGTGTGAAAGCTTTGAACAATTATGTATTCTTCTTATTCATTAGAAATCAAATCAAATCTTTTCAACATGTTTATATGTATCTCTTTAATATTATGTTCTAAGCTTCCCTTGCGTAGGTAGCTTTTCTTATGACCAGGGGTGCAGGGTATGTTTGAATGCGCAAACAAGATTTAGGGAATATAAAAGCAGTTCTGGGGAAATTTGGGGCAAGGAGAAGTCCAACAATTGTGTTGACTTTTTAGTTAATTCTGGTTTAGATACGGGTAGTTTCATCGTGTGAAAAACAGTGACAGATGACACTAGACACCGACACTCTCAGCATATGTCATAGTGAGGCAATGCCGGTGTAAGTGGACAAAGAGTGGCAGTGTCTAAAGGCTAAGATGATGCGTCTGAGTTCTAAATTAGAGGTCCTAGGTTGAGATAAGGGGTTAAGGAAAAGTCTAATACTTCAACCTGCCTACTGGCGCGTTCAAGTCAAGTCAGGTGTTCATTTGGTAGTTAAGGCTTGGTAAAGAGAGGGCGGGTGAGGAATGTTTGGTTATAGTTGGAGTTCAGTCACCCGTAACATCGCCACCAATTTACACAGCTATGTGAGCGAAGTTTATTTAAACTCGTTAGATGCATATTGTAATTGTGTATCCATGAATCATTATTTTTAGTGGTTTCAGTACACCTATTAAGTTTGTGCATTCTACATAGATAGATTTTCATAATAAATAAAATTGTTTAATCAGTGAAACAACATTTTTTATTATGTTGCCTTTAAAAAAGATGTCAACTGTGCTTATTGTGAATTGCATGGCAGACATTATAAGCACGTTTATCTCGTTTCTAATAAACATCCCCAAAAAAAACCTAAACGTAAGGGTCAATGGATTATTGCAAGTTTTGTAAAACGTAAAATATGCAATCAGAAAAAACTTGTATTTGTAGTGATAATATCTCTCCTATTGTGGAAAATGGTTGAGGGTAATGAGCTTTACAGTAGTGGTGAGTCTATGAAAAACTTCTGAAAATTAATACTTAAACCAACGCTTCCCTGAATTACAATTCATTGCCTCTTAATATCAGGGCATAAAATTAGATGTTGGTACTTGTAACTGTAGGCCTACTGCTCGCTATCAATGAACCATTATCAACCATATGTAGTGCACTAGCTATCCTTACTAACAAAATTGTCGATTTGTCAAAACCAAATTAACATAGGGCTAATAGTGTAGTCATAAAGTCTGAGTTTAGCAGAAAAAAATAGTGAGCTACGAGGCTTAAATGGCCCTAGTATTTTTTTTTACAAGAAAATGAATTTAAAGCAAAGGGTGTCTACTGAGTCGGAAAAGTCACAAAGTTACTAATTTCAAAAGAGTCACAAAAGTCCCTGAAAAGTAAAAAATTGTCAATATTATTTGTCATTAAGTCACAAAAATATTGTTGTTTGAATTTCCTGCGCATCGTAACAACGCGAACACGTTGAATGTCAAGTCATCCACTACCCATGATGCCCTGTGCTAGCCACATGTTGCCCGATTGTTTTTACTGTGATACCAAGGAAAAAGTTAACATTTGCCATCTATTTAAAGTTTAAGGTTGCATGTGAGTGCGTTGTGCCTATATATGCATTGTATAATGCTCAACTGTTTACTGAAGGAATTTCGCGGTCAAAAAAAGGTCACCAAAGAGTCACTAATCTCTGTTTCTCCAACTCAGTAGACACCCTGCAATAGTTAATTAATTAGAGTACGCAAATTGATCCCAGACATTTGTCAACTTATGCCGTGTTTGCAAGGGCCAATTATAATGGAGAAAACTACAAAACCATCTTTAAGGAGATAACTATTCTTAAAACTTAATATAAAGTTTGGTTATTTTTTTTGTTCCTGGCAAAGAGCAGTTGCTACAATGTACTCAAAGTATTAAATTTTGAAATTTAAAAACTTAACCTTATTGATCATTTACAGTCAAAAGTGCATCAATGGTGTATTCATTTCTCTGACTCCACAGAAAAAACAAATGCTACAGTAAAAAAGGAACAAAAAACATTGAGATTTCTTGTTGCCAGAGCTGTCTACAGTGCAGTAAAAGAAACCCAGGGGGCAAATTTTTTGAACGTTTATTAAAGTTGCACTGCACTGTTTGTAAACTTAATCACACAAGATAATTTTTCAGGGCGTTTAGAAAAAAACATATTTTTTACCATAATTAGTAAAGTATGTGGTTTTTATCACAGTAAATCCAGTGACTAACCATATCCCTCTTATATCTGTTACAACAGAAAAAATAACAAAATTATACACACCATATCAAATAACTTAAGTGTGATTACTCATGAAGATGGTGTTCAGACGTGTATTTTGACTAACATTTTACCATGTGGCACCCCACACCACTCTTTGAAAAACTACACAATGCCCTCAAGAGTTCAATTATTCAGATTAAAGAGCAGCTAAATGATATGGCATTTGATGGTCAATAATTTTGATCTTAGAGTAGATAAAAAACTGTTGGGTCTGAGAAAATTAAAATAACGTCGTTCTACTTTCTATTTGAGTCATAGCTTATAGGTTAGAATGTATGTGAAATGATGTTTGTAAAGTTATATCATTAATGTGGATCTGTAATCATTTTCATGTTATAGGTAATCTAATGAAAAATTACATGAGCTTATGAAACCTCCCTGAGAGATTTTTAGTTATTTTTTATTGCTCTACAAAAGAAACACATTGAGAGTTTATGACAAGGAAATAATACTGATGCTAAAGACTTCTCATGGGAACTGAGAAAGTTTTTAAAGCCAAGTTTTATATTTAAACTGGTTGGCCTGATTGACATATTAGAGCTGATCACAACATTCAGTTTTATCTGTCAGAATGTAAATGTCTATATTTGGACACTCTTTGATTCATATGCTTCTTTGCAAAGCACACTTAATGAAATGATGATAGAATTAAAGAGTAGAAAAAAATATAAGAAGAAAAATTCCCATCACTTACCAAGGAAATGGATTCCCTGAAAACAACATTTATCAGGACCGCTTATTGGTAAATGAAGACAACCAGCTCTCAGGCTGTTCCCAAAAATTTCAGAAGATTCAACTATTTGGCCAGTCACTTGCTGAAGAAAGTTTGGAATTGTTAGGTACAGTAGGTACACCAGATGTATGCGGCTTCAAAAGTGCAAGGAAATAGTTGGAAAACTTGTATACACATTATTGAAGGCACTAGAACATAGGATAACAGAACCTCCAGTCATAAAGAAATATGCACCTATGTTTCAGCAGCAAGTATTTAATGAGTACTTCAGCTTTAGACAAAATGTTAGAGCAGCAAAGTCAAGAGTCACTATGAACACTAACAACTAGAGTTAATGAAAATCGTAGACATCCATTAACTACTGATAAAATATATTCTTAATTTAGAAACCTTGAAAAAGAATGCTTTAAACATATCTTTATTCAAAAATTGAACTTGATAATTCATTATAATGCTGTATTAAAAGAAGCATTCACAAATGAAAATATGTTTCATCACATTCTGACATCCTTTATGTCCTTGAGAATTTCATGAAAATATGCAGTGAAGCAGTGTGTGAATCAGTGTTAGGCAACCACCTACACCATTGCAATATTAAGTATGACACTATTTTTCATCTCTTGGAAGAGCCCACCAAGGAATACTTAGACAGGCATTTCAATGGAGTAAAGTACCACTTTAGCAGTTTGTCTTCTAATTTTCGCTTGAAGGTGTACAAGACATCAAACAATAACTTAATACAATATTAGTACTTAAGCGTATAACCTGAATGGGTAGTAAGACGCGCTGCTAAGAATTAAACTCAGGAGCTGTTATTGAAAACACTATAAAAACCGTGTGTATTGAAAGAACACCTACAAGAATGTTCAAGCCCTGAACTTCACTCATTTGGATTTTCTTATAGAAAAGATTGAATTAAATACAAAACAAAAAAATAAATACATAGTTAATACTATCAAAGCGTACCCATTTGTCACAAAAAAAAGGTTGATTTCTCCAATAGATAACATTCAAAACAAAAATTTCCCAAAATTTGTTACCAACATATTGACTAATCGAGAGAAGTATGTGCTGCTTGGAGTGGATAAAATATATGTAAAACCAAGGATTATTTATAAAAATGATAGTTACCGGCCTCACAGACAATGACATAAAAACATGCAAAAACTGTTACATGGTGTAGTAGTAGTAGTTTTAGTAGTTTCAAGGAAGTTGTCGCTCTCATACACTATCAAGAGTCTGACAGGTTCTGACTTACATGCCATGACTCTCACTCTTATTCATTTGGTTGATAGTTGTGGTTTGAGAGTGTTTGTTATAACCATATAATTAATTGCGGTATGTTCAATACTATGGGAAGGGTTCCCCAATAAATATTCAGTCAAATTGTGTGATCACAATATCTTCCTCATATTTAATCAAATTTAATTTTACTTGTGACACATCTTTACTTTTATCACTGTGTGTTCCGAGAGACAATTTCTTCACTAAGTATGAATAAACTGGTTTGTTGGACCCTTAGTTATAATATCAATACCTATAAAATAATATTGATAATATAGTAAAATATTTTCAATAATAACCACAAAAATAAAATGTTTAAATTTTCTAAAAAGTTTCTTCCTACCAGAATTATACAATATATACTGTGTTATAAATCTCACAAGCAGCTAAAGAAATAAAAAAGGCCAACATAAGTCGGCAAAGCTGGAGCAAGGGTTGGAGCTAAGAATGTTTATCAGCTTCTACCCACATAATCGTAAGGTATAGCAATACCATGATGTCCAATCTTTAAAACCTGCTGATACTTCCATCACAAAACAAAACATACTTTGGCAACAATAAGATTCACAGGAACCAGCACTACGGATCTCTTACAAGAGGTCACTGAGGCTAGCGTAGTTTGATGTCTACTGACCTTCTTCCGCTGCTTTTTAAAAATCAAGGCCCCTTGTGTTGGATGTAGTAAGCATATGGTCAGTTTTTTTTACCTTGTCTAGTGATTGTAAACAGGAATAAGTCACATTTAGGGTAAATCTGGTGGTCCTAAAATTTTTACTGTTATTTAAAAATATATCTACCACCTTCTTTGGTGGCCGCGTGGTATGGTTTAAGGCGTCACTCTTGTGTTAGACTAGACTACACTACCAATAATAGGGAGATCAAGGTTCGAATCTCGATCAGGTGTACTGAAGGTGGTTTTTACAAAATGGTTTTCCACTCCCCCTCAACTCAAATTTGGGTACACTTTCTCTAAATATAACCTTCCTCACCTTTAAAAACAATTAGTGTAATTAGAACACAAGAGTATAACCCAAACGGATAGTAAGATGCGGTGCTAAAAATAGAATGTAGTAAGATGCAATGCTGTAGATATATATTTACTAATTTTTCCCTTCTAATATTGACAGCTGTACATTATACTTTAATTTATCTTTTATTTGTTTGTTTGTTTGTATGTTGGGTTTCAGAGTATTTGAAAGAAAGTAAAGAACGCAAAGAATTAAAAGTTGCGCTTAGAGAAACTGCGGACAAGTGTGAAGATATCCCTATTATTATAGGCGGAAAGGAATTTCGAACCAATAATATTCGTTACCAAACTATGGTGAGTCAATAACTTTGTCTTCATAAACTCTTTTGGACCTAGTTTCCATCATTAAAATAAATCATGCATTTGCCTGTTCACTCTGTGTGGTTCATAACCTTTGAACTAATAAATAGGTTTTGCTCACACTTAGACACAATTATTAAGCATCAATCTCAGGACCTTCAGCTTGTATTTTTTTAATGTTCCTATACTATTTCAGTTTTAAGGGTGCCCAAAGCTCCAAATAATTACTGTTTGGGGCTTTAAAAGAAACACAAAGCTTTTAGTTTTACTTTTATAAGCTTCCATGTCTTCAATTAGACTGCCACTCTTTAAAAAAAATGATTTAAATTGAACTAAAATATTTCAAAAGATAAGCAAAGGATGTCAAAACTTTGTATTGCATTAAAATAAGTAATTTTCAACCCAATTATATATACACATAGTCAATCCTAAATAAATCATCATAGTTATTAATGATTTAATTTCCACAACCTTTATTATTGGTGTCAGAATAGACACTAGGAAAAAGATTTACCACGGTATATGCACACAAAGCTGCACTAAGCACTGCACTGATTTTATTATATTTGTCATGATCCTGTAGGAGCAATATTATTTGAAATCGAACGGCTAAATCTGAAATCTATGTGTAAAAAGATTTGTTTTTCAGGCTAGGACAAATTGAAATAAGTCTTTGATTGACTAAACTACTAAAATATAACCAATATTTTATATCACTTGTAAAATTTGCAAATTAACCTTCCAATAGGTATATGCACCTATCAGAAGGTTAATATCTGCTAACATGAGATGATTCTAAAAGGTTTGTTTTATAAAACATTTACACGGGGACACAAATAGTACCTAAAACATTAAATACTGAATAAAAAACTTATAATAATGTTGATCTTTAGCAGCTGTTAGGATTGTTTTCAAAAATATGTTATCAATGTACTAAACTGTTAAAAGGTTAAGTGAGGAATTTTTTAAATGTCTGGAAAAGTCAGGGAATTTTGCATTAAGAGTCTTGTAGCGACCCTGTGAGCTGCACATCCAACATTGACTATCTTCTACTATAAACAGCATAATTGAGTATCAATATAAATTTAATTAGTTAAAATGTGTCCAAGATAATTCAGAATTGGCAAAAATAAATAAATCACAACAAATATTAATAAACCTAGTACACACATGCCATGAGACTATCTTTTCCTTAGAATTTAATTGTTACACTTATATTGCTATTATGATACATACTACTCATGTTAGGTATTTCAAAATTTTTAAAATGACAATTTACAACATCCGTGTTTAAAAGTACTTCAAAGCATTAAGATAAGTTTTCAAAGTTGACTCACTTAATTCCTGGAAAAGCTAATAGATGATGGGCTTATTAAAGTCGAGTCTTAAGAAATAAACCAAAACCTAAATAAAGACTTATCTTATGATGAATGTAAACACACCATTTCAAAATTTTTAGATCTTGCATTTTGATGGCTACAAATTCCTCCAAACAAAATTAAAAAGTTTTTAAAATTCCATACATGTTTAAATCCCCTAAAATGAGTATTAAAAATAAAATTAGGGTATTTTTATTTTGGTGTACAAGACATTTCTTCACTATCACAAAATCCCCTAAAATTAATATTAAAAATAAAATTAGGGTATTCTTATTTTGTTGTACAAGACATTTCTTCACTATCACATTTTTTAACACTTATCATTAACGGCTTAATATTGTTTTGAGAAAGTGTACCTTCATTAGCATGAAAATACTAACAGAAAACTACTCAGTACATGGCTTAAGATTTAAACTCCAACCTCTCAGTCACTGGCAATCCAGTCTGATAAGCCCAAGACCTTAAGTCATGTGATCAATAGTGCAGATGAGGATCAACTTTTATCAGCACAGCTCTTAAGAAGATCATGCTACATATTTCTGCTTGAGAACCATAGACCAATTGATGGCCATTAAGCAAACATGCTATATATAACTGAATGGTGGCCAGGCTTGCAATCGAAGAGACCAGTCTTGAAAAGTGATGCGACCCATGTGGTTTGGGATTCCTATGCTGGTAACTATCGTAGTGTTCTCAAGATTCACTCACAAGGTTTGTGTGTGCCAGTGACACCATGGAAGGACAAAAAACTAAATAAATTAATGATTAGGTGGAATACTGCATTAATGAACTTCTGACTACCTTTGACATATAGGGGTCCATTTCTTTCAAACTACTATAAATAGGAGGTAGTTATATATTTCATTTCATTTCCTTTAGTATATAAGATTTGTCAATAGAGCTCAGAAATGTTGATAAAGTTAGCCCTAACATGTGTACATCCTATAACTGTACCTAACTTTGATTTTTATTCAAGACATGTCAAAGTCCTACAAGTTGGTTTTTATGGGGTGAGTTTTTAAAATACTGGGAAGGAAGATAGCAGCCCAATAATTAAATGTGTCTCTTTAGTATAAAATAAATAGATCCAATACTTGAGTATTCTGGTCAATTAATGATTTGTTTTAATTAAATCATGAATTATCTCAATTATATTTTAAAGTTGCACTTAATGGTCATTTGCATTTCTTGAGTATTAAACATTTTCTTACTAAACCAATAAATACATTGCAACTGTGGGTTGTTTTTCACAATATTAGGACACATTATTAGTTCATCACAAATGAAAACGCATAGTATTCATTGTTTTGCTTACTAAACATATCAACATAATACACACACTAAATTAGCTGAAAGGTTTTAATCAACTGAAGAAATGCATAAGTAAACTAAACACTTAAAATATTATTGACTAAATTCAATAAACAAATGAATAAGTTAAAAATACAAAATAATCAAACAACCATAAAAATAATAGTCAATAATAATTCTCAAATATGTAATTATATATATATATATATATATATATATATATATATATATATANATATATATATATATATATATATATTAAAGACACTATTTAAATCATTAGGTGACTCATGTATCTACAACACAAGCCCCCAAAACACATACACACCACCACTCTACACACTATACAAAGGGAACATAGTTTGATTTTGAAGGAATTTTCATTTTAATTAAATGCTATTAGCAATGGATAAAACATTTGACTGCAGATTAATTTTGCTATCTTACTGAAATGAGTTTTAAATTGAAAGTTTTCTAATTTGAGAGATTGTTGATATTTTTTTCAGACAAGAGAGAGCTTCAACTGACAATAAATTCTAACCTTACAAAACACTTAAGAGAGAAAATTATTTACTAACCAAGGTACTCTGTTCAAATTGAGCAATAATCATTTAATCTCTCAAATAAAATTAATTTAAAAGATAATAATTTTATGTAAAACTGAATTTTATTGGATTAAAATACAAAGTTATATTAACCACTGAAAACTTAAATTTTATTACTACTAACTATTTGTAGCTTTCACTTAAAATGTGAGGGAAAATTTCTTTAAATTATTGTCATGATTTCTTACATGTGTTATCTATGTGACTTTCGAACTAATAGATTGATTTTAATTAAACTTAGTACACACATAGAACACACCTAAATATCTTCATTTTATATTTGTGATCTTTTCCAGATCACCATTCCAGCACCAGGGGGCTCCAAACTTAACAAAATAGATAATTACAATTATGTTTGGCAGTCCTAAACTAACACAAAACATTGAGCTAACCTTATAGATGTTGCCTTGCCTTTCTCAAATGGGAAAACTATAATTCCAAAATTTTCACACAAAATCTACCTCAACGGATTTCACCCAAACTGGTAAACACACAGCACATCTTCTAATAATCTTCTTTTGATAGTTTTTATTGTTCATCAATGCAATTATTTTGATGATAGTGTTTTTCACAATTAAAAATAATATCTAGGATTATCTTCATATTTGGCTAATAAAATAATTTGTATTTTTTTTTAAATAGTCCATGATATTCACATTTACGTTTCAATAGGGAAACAAACCCGCCTCGGTGGCGTAGTTGGCTAACGCGCTTGTCGTGTTGAGCTTGACTGCTGAGGACGGGGAGATTGAGGTTCGAATCTCGGTCGGGTGAACTGGGGGTGGTTTTTCCTAAATGGCTTTCCACTCTCCCTCCACGCAAATGCGGGTTAACTTCCTCTAATTCAACCTTCCCAATTCCTGATCCATTAGCGTAATTAGTACGTAAAGTGTATAACCCGAATGGGTAGTAAGACGCGGTGCTAAATAATAAATAAAAAAATAGGGAAACAAACTCCAAAATTAATACACATCAAAATATATCTTTGGTCAACCATCATTGCTATTATAAACTCTCCATAGTACACTTAAGAATTATGAAGCAAATTTTTTTTTTTTTTAAAGAGTCAAATATAGATAGCTATTATCAAATAATTTCTTGCCTTGGCTTACGAGTGCAGAAAATAACCACATGTCTTATTTGGAAGATAAAAAAAAGAGTTGAAGAAGATGAGCAAAAATATAAAGATAAGGAAATTAGAATAGAAGAACACAAGAAAACGAATTAAACATCAAATACATGGAAACTGAAAATCTATTAATCAAATAGATTTAGATCTGAAAAGTCTTAAAGAAAAATAAACACCATTGAGAAAGTCTTGTAAGAATAGCCTTGTAGGAGCTAATCATAAGCTCTAAAGGGTTCTTAAGAGAAGGAGTTCATAGAGGTACAGCAAGCACAAGATAAACTAAATAGGCTTAGAGCCGCATTGATGGCCTCACACTCTAGATTGGATTTCTGGCGATAGGTAGGTCTGAATTTAAATTCTGACCCGGTACTAAAGGTGATCAATCTTTACTGAATGGTTACATTCTCCCTCTACACATATTCAGGTATATTTATTCTAAATTTAACTTTCTTTATCCCTACCTCTTAGTTTAAATTTATGGATAGCATCTATGTGTATTATCATGTGATGTACAAAAACAAGAGAAGTTAAAATCTGTCAGAACTGAAGAACTATGAACATATTTCAATGTGGAGCTTAAATAAAAAACAGAAATTTCTTGGACAAAAAAAACCATTGTCTTTCTTAAATTCAGAGCATAATGTTTTCTGTGTTAACATACTCTCTAGTGTTTTTTTTGCATACCAAATGTTTTTGAGTCTGATTGCAACTATGTACAAATTTTATTATAACACGTTACAGATTTAGCTTTCAATTTTAAAATGCTTGTGATGAATTTAAATAGTCAAGACAAAAGTGGATAGTCACTCTACTGATAAAAAATAATTGAGTGGACCTAATGAATAGTGGTATGATAAATTTTATATCTAATTGTGTCTTTATGTGATTGGTTTAAACGCTTTTTAAAATATTGCATACCTCTTTGGGCATATATTAATAACGTGTGATGGGTTTATGATTTGAATGGGCTTAGTAATAGCCTGAGTTGTTAGTAGAAATACTTTATATTTGAAAATACCAAGAAATATAAAGTGGTCATTGCTCTCTGGTCATCGTAATTTGAACTCTAATAATATTAAGCATATAATTTAAATGTTTAGTTGCTCAATATCCACCCATATATGGGAAATTTTATGTAAAAAGAGGTTTTGAGAAACCTTAATTTTAGCTCATTTATATTGTAAAATTTTTTCGCATGGAAAAATATCATATAAATTGCTACAAGAGTAGTATGTTTTGATAAAAGAAAAGGGGGGGAATTAATGTTATGGCAGATTTTTGTTAATGATAAAGCTTCAAAAAGAAATGTATTGTACTAATATTAATACTATATGCTAGGGGTGTGCAAAGACCACTTTTTCAGTTCGAAAGGAACTCAAATCAAATATATGAAATGTTGATGCTTAAAATAATAGTATATTATGGTTTTTTGTATAACTTTTGCACTCATATTACTTGAAAAATATGTTATTGTAATTTTTTTAAATATTTTATTTTATTCTGATAAATAAAGCTATTATTTTAACTCGTAATTCAATTACTTCAGACCTGCTTTGGTGGCCAAATGGCTTAAGGCGCTACTCTCATAATAGACTAGACTGCTGTTGATGGGGATATCAAGGTTCGAATCTTGGTCAGGTGTACTGAGGTATTCCCCTCCAATGTTTTTCCACTCTCCTCACCTGCAAATTTGAGTGCGCTACCTCTAAATATAACCTATCTAATCCCTAAAACCATTAGCGTAGTTAGTTTATGGGCGTATAATTTGAATGGGTAGTGGGACAAAAAAAATTTTCATGTTTTTCAATATGAATATTGATTTGTTATGTATGTGTGAGCTCAGAATGGCTATAATTGAACATTGAGTATTTAGGCTTTCAATTTTTTTTATTCACAAAGCTTCATAATTGTTGAAGCTAGAATTTTTTTGGAAGCGAAGTTGAAGCTGATACTTGTTTCAAAAGCCAAGTCAAAATTTTGAAGCTTCACCCCCCCCTCTCCCTCCCCTTACTGTATGGTGGCACTCTTAGGCTCTACATGCTTTAAAAAACTGTAAATGTTGTTTTCTTAATAATTACATTATGGATGTGAGTGCTAATAACTAAATTGTAAATCTATGTTTTTTAATAGGTATATTTTTTTGTTTACTATTTTATTTTGGTCACTTGGATCTTAACTCTGTCTTTGTGTGTGACTATTCCTAGTCCCAAACCTTTCTTCTGTGATGATCGGCATACTATTAAAGTCTCGTACATACATACATTAGATATTGTTAGACCCTTTAATGTTGGAAGCACTGATTTTGGGTGATACCCGCTCTAAATGGAATCAACTTTGTCATTCAATTATATATTTGATTTATTAGGGCCCATTTTGCTATCCATGTTTGTGCTGCAATCTAGTTTGTGTCATAAGTACCTTTTCAGTGTTAGCTATATTGCATGTTATGACAGCATTCAGCCAATTCACATTACATTTATTACCAATCTAGCTCGGAGACAAAATGATTTGTATATCATGGCAAAGTAATTCTATCTAATATATTTTAAAAAGGTATTGAACAAGACCTTATGAATAAACATCTTCTATGTTACCATTCATCGTTGAACTTCTGTTTTCTGAAACTATATTTGATACAAAAGGTTCATAATAAGATGGGTGACCTGGCGGTCTAGGGGTAAGGTGTCAGACTTCTATGCTGGCGGCCGGGGTTCAATCCTCGGTCCCGGCACAGATTTATCTGATTACCAAACCCTTCCTTCACCTCTTGACATGACGTGTATTAATCACAACTTGTGAATATGGAGAATGCCAGGCCTCCACTCTGGTTCAGATCCCACGTTAAACTGTAGGTCCTCCATTTCATCTCACAATCACCCTACCATAACACATTAGTGTAAGTGCGTATAACCCGAATGGGTAGTAAGACGCGGTGCTAATCATCATAATAATAATAACATAATAAGATGTTGCAGCAACTTAAATCCAATAAAGCCTTGTATTGATTTGCATTCTCTCGGAATTAAAGCGATTCATGTTGAGAGTAACTTAAATGCATATAGTTTACCACTTTTGAAACTTTTGCTTGTATATTTTTTTAGAGCAAATTTCATATATATACTTTATTAGTGATACATGCATGTCTGGTGTTTGCTGAACTCATATGTCTTAAATTAATAAATCATGTATATAGATTGATATTCAGCAAGGTATTAACAAAATGTTTTGGTAGATAGTGACATGAGAACATTAAAAAGATTTCAATTAATAATTTAGGATGTGCAACATGTTTAAAGTTGTCTCAAACAACACAATTCTACATTTAAATTCCACCTAGCATGTAAAATAAGTATGTCCTGAGTTAAATCATACTAAATTATTTAATAATGATTCCATTACTAACTCAAAATAGGGTTAAGTGACATTCCTTTATAAGTGCAGCAATGAACTTTCGAGTTACTAAGGCCATAGGGTAAGTAATATTGATTCAATACAAACTATTTATTTAAAATCAAAATAAATATTTCACCTAATGTATATTAATGAATCAAATAGCCAAAGCTTTATATTTGTTTTATTGAAGATTTACTCGCATCTAGATATATTATGAAAATGGAAAAATGACACCTGCACACAGGAATCGAACCCGGGACCTTTGGCTTAGTACGCCAATGCTCTAACCATTGAGCTATCCAGGAATCATCCTGTGCCCAGGGTCATTCTTCCCTCATATTTTAAGGCAGAGTCTATGATGGACATGCTGAAATCGTCGGCTACAAATATGTGATTTATTAAGATCCCAAGCTATCAGATAACACAGCCACCTTCGACTCGGTAGTTGGTTTATTGCTGCCACTCGTACAGTTATTAAAATTGTAAGGAATCGCGCGCGCACACACACACACACACACACACACCTTGATATCATTTGGGTTCGCTGTTATCTGACGAGAAGATAATGATGAAATGTTTGCAATATTTTATAATATAGTGACAGGTTTACTTCAGAAATGCGTCTAGTGGATATGGTGATCATATACCACGATTGTAAATATTATATCTGTTAAATGTTGAAAAAAATTTGCTAGAAAATTAATTCCTTTTAACAATGTTGTCTTGTCATATAAAACATAACTCCAAAGGAAAGGGGGGCAAGGGCCCCCCTTGCCTGTTTCCGCGGGCGCCCCTGATGTCTCTGTATCTCTCAACTCATTTCTTTCTACTTATCTATACACATACTCCTTTATATCTCTATGTATGTACCTCATATCTCCATTTCTATCTTTATCATTCTTCCCTTGATTTTGTGGATCTTTTTTTGCTCTTACATTATCTTTTTGAGATTGGCTTAGTTTGATACATTAATCATAAGTAAAAAACATTTAATGTCATCTTAAATACTCTGATTATGTAACTTCATTAAAAAATCCCATTTTACAATTTTATAAATCAAATTAAATTTTATTTTTATTACAGATCTATTTAAATATTTTTTAATACTAAAATTTTTGCTGTGATTTTTGTTTCAGCCACACAACCACAAAAAGAAAATAGCCAAGTTTTACTATGCTACACCAGTAAGTATTTTAAGCAATCATGAATATTTTATAACACAAATGTTATGATTGAATTAACAGACTAAACTCCTAGTAACATGTACAGTTTGCAATATTATTGTTATAACAAAATTTTACTGAATTAGCAGTTACTAAACCTTATTACCATATAAAAATTGCAATTTTTTAAAATTAAAATAAAACATTTTGCACTTTTAAATTTAGTGAAGCTTTAAAATATGCATGGTCAATTTTTTTTTATTTGCTTATATTTAGTACTTCAAATAACAATTATTTTCAATATGCAATCAAATTACATTGAATCTCTACTGAAAAATCTGTTGACAAATCATTAAAGTATATTTGGTTTGTACCAATAAATTCTGTATATTTGGTTTCTACCAATAAACTCTGTATATTGAATTCTAAGGAAATTTTGTTTTACAGTACCACTTTCATGAGCTCTCATGAATACATTTTGTGAAACCCATATTTTCTCCAATATCAATTTAGATCTTAATAATTAGTTTCTTTTATAAAATGGTTCTATCGCATGGTAGTCTTGATTCATGTGTGGTGTCTACTTAGCCACCTAGTGTAGCCCATTGGTGGTAAAATGAAAGTAACCAATAATGAAATATTTAAGACACCCAATTCAAATACTGATCTCTCCAGGGTGACCTGGTGGTCTAAGGGTAAGGTGTCGGACTTCTATGCTGAGGTCCGGGCACAGATTTATCTGATTACTAAACCCTTCCTTCACCTCTGACAAGACATCTTGTGAATGTGGGGAATGCCAGGCCTCCACACGTGGTTCAGATTCCACCTTAAACCGTAGGTCCTTCATTTCATCTCGCAATCACCCTACCATTACACATTAGCATAAGTACTTATAACCCGAACGAGTAGTAAGATGCGGTGCTAATAATAATAATTTTATTTTACAATAGATAAATGAAAGTTTTTTCAAATCAAATATAGATTATATTGCGATTCAAGGCTTATACATTGAAGGTTACTTGATTTTTTCTTCAATTTAATTTAATTCTCATCATAATGTATAAGGTTGTCAAAGTAGGGAAAGCAGCTCTTGCTTCATGAAAACACATAAACAAATTATCATAGACTTTGACAGAAGATACATCTGTATTATCTTAGATGACCCTGAATGTCATTATGACACCTATATATTTATTATAACAGTATACTGTATTGACCCGAAAATAAGCCGCACCCTAAAATTATGATCACATTGAAAGGAAAAAAATATTCATGTTTGAAAAAGAATCCTTTATCTAACGTTCATTTACATGTCATATTATTACTAAGATTTTACATTTTTTGTTATTTACTATCAAGCATTGCCGAGAGATATTTTACATTTGTGAGCTACAATGTGTTTGTAAATATACTATTAAAAGGCTATGCCTTTTCTTAATCCCTAGAATAATTGTGTCCATTTCTTTTCATATTATATAATATGTAAAATAAAGTTGAAATTAAATTATAATATTTTTACAGCAAAAAAAAAGTATTTATTAGAGTAACCAACCAACTGCAACAAAGAGTTTCTAGAACCATGTGTGAAAAGTAGTAGTGGCAGCTATAGAAGGTTTGAATTTTTCATTTTGTCAGCCATTATGACTTGAAGTTAAAATTTTATTATTAATATTATTGTTAATATATTAAAACATTTATTTTTGAAACAATAAACTCTCTCGAGGAGATAGATATAACTAAATTACATGTAGTTCTCAACTTTACACAATTTTTTACATATTTTCTATGGTGTGATTATAGGCCACACTAGGGTCTTATAAAGGGTGTTTTTGAGAAAAAGTGAGGCTTATGTTCAGATCATTACGGTATTAACTGTCCCCACTTTCTCCACATGTGATGCTGAATGCAAGAAAACTCATCATTTTAGCACAAATTGCACATTAGTATTATCAAGATCTTAAAGGTGAAACAATGATAAAGTATAAATAAAAGATCAAGGTGACCAATTAATGAATAAGCTATACATTAGGAAAATATCATGATAGATATTAGTTCAAAGAAATATGTCAAGGAAAATTTAATGGGACCTGGCACAGGAAGAGGACTATTTACTATTACAATAGACAACAGCACATGTCTTTTATCTAAACAAAGAACGAAAAGGTTAGAGAAAATACTGAATAAAATTGATAACAATGAAGAAATTTAGTTCAAGTTGTGTTAAAATAATCAAGGAAATTTAAGTTTTGATATTTCACTTAGTTGATTAGTAATTTAATTATCTTAGATTTTTGATTATTTTTCAAATTTTTGAGGTTAGATATGGCCAAACCCCAGACAAAATGAGTTTTGTGTTGTATCAAGTCCCTCTGGTATAGAATTTACAAAATAAGACTTTTGATATACAACACACATTAATTTTGTTTGCTAGATACTTTATTAGCTAAACTTGAGTCATAGAGCCTATAAACATTTGAAGTACCCAGGGGAAGAACGATAATAGTTCAAAAATAATAAAATTGCCTCCATGCAATAAAATTGCCTCTATGTTAGATTGCTATGGCCGTTTCACCATGCAAAAATAGCACAGGGGAAAAAGGAGCAGTGGCCAAGGTATAATGCGCTAACGATATCTAATGGAGGGAAAGAATGATCATAATCCACATTGTGTAAGGTTAAAAGGATCAGAGTATGCTGAAAACTGACAAAATGAAAATTTAATGATGTTCAGATTCTTGCATTAAAGGACTCTAAACTAAGAGAGATTCAAGGAAGCATAAATAAATCACATTCCCTGTAACCTGAACTCGATAAAAATATGGGTCACATTCCTTTGAAATCTTAGGCAAAACTTCCAGAAGACTGGCGAGGCATTATTAGATCAAGAGTAAAGCCTAGCCCTTTTTAGGTTGTAGTGTGCTAGCGTGTAATTTTCAAAAAGTGGGGAAATCAATTTCCTATTGTAGTCAAGAAAGTATAAATTCAGTAACTTGTCCAATTAAAGAGATCATAACATCTTAAACTAAAACACAAACTGATGATCACCAAGACATATATAATGGTGCGGTCATCATTGCAAGACCTGAACTTTACACTTCAAAGAAATGCTTTTGAAAGAATTCATCAGGGCAAAAAAGTCTTCATTCTTTGACTTCAACAACAGACATTTCTTCCTTCAGAGTGTTTGCAAGTGGAGTGTTTTACCTGGACAAACCAATGGAAAAGAACCCACAATACACCCGTTGGATGAGTCCAGCCATGTGTGGTCTCCCAAGAAGTGTCGAGTGGTGATAAGTCGCAATGTCAAATTCATGGAGGATAACAAGCCTCGTTTGACTTTTGACACTAAAACAAACCAAGAAAGAGACACGAAGGGCGAAGACTTGACAGCTCAACGATTTGTGGACATTAAATTACCTCCAAGATGAAGATAATCAGCCAATCACACACTACGAGGACGACAAAGACAAGGTATTCCTCAACTTTGACAATATCGTCAAAGCGTATGCACTGCCACCTAATGAATCAAGCCAAGATGGGGATATCTCCCCCTCCATCGATGACACAGAATCTGATGTAGATGTGCATCAGAAAATTGATCATACTACTAGGGGCCGTGGCCGGCCAAGCAAGGTCAGGTCATGTTCGAGGGGAAGAGCAAGAAGCAGTGCCAAGTCATTTCAAGTCTGGCTGAAAACGTCAAGAGAGCGGAGCAGACGTTTCTCTCCAAAATACCTGTGAAAGAGGCAATGTGCAGTCCCAATGGGGACAAATGGCGTCAAACCATCGACAATGAGATGACATCCATCGTGGATACTCATTGATTGTCCTAAAGGTCACAAAGCTGTCGGCAGCCGAATTGTCCTAAGGAACACGTTCCTATCGAGTGGAAGGCGTGAGAGAAAAAAAGTATGCTTGGTCGCCCAAGGTTCTAGTTCATTACACAGAGACATTCATTCGCTCCAGTGGCTCAAATAGGTTCCATTTGTCTCATGGCATCCATCGTAGCCCAATACTGAATGAGTATATTGACATGAAAAAAAAAATCTTACAAGGTAAATATGGCAAATTAATGTTCTAGTATGCACTGCAATCTTTAAAGAGAATGAATACTTCATGTTTAAGAAAATACTCTTACAGTCCACTTGAAAAGAGAATTAGAGCAATAATGACAAACTTAGTTTAAATTCACCTATATCTTTATTTGATTACAAATTAATTTTTGAAGCATCTTCAAGGAAAATAATAAAAAACTATGGTGAACAGTGATAATATTAATACAAAGATAGTCAATACCTATAAATAACAGTAAAATAGAGTAAAATGTTTTCAATGTTGACTGCAAACAATTTGTTTATATTTTCTAAAAGGTGCTCCTAATGTCAATTTGTTTAACTTCTGTTACCCTAAAGTATATAATCAAGCAGGACTGGCTAATATAGGATACGAATATCCTCTGCAGCACATGCCTTACCCTACAATACATATGTACCCTTCTCCACCTCCCTCTCCTATATACCCTTTTCTAACGGCCACTCTCCATAATCTGTTCTCAACATCCCTTTCTATCTCTTACAACACCCTTTCATTTTATTTCTATTCATGAACATGTTATAACTTATCTGATTAATCTATTTTGATTGCTTATGGGCGTTTTATTATTTAAACAGTAGAAAAGCAACAAATGTGTTGTCATTGTCTCTAGGAAGTTGTTCAACGGGCCATTAAAACATCTGTTGAAGCCCAGAAAAAGTGGGACAGCGTTCCTTTGAATGAAAGAATAGAATTGTGGCTCAAAGCAGCAGATCTTATGGCCACTAAATATCGAATGCAACTGAATGCTGCCACCATTTTAGGACAAGCAAAAACTCCTGTGCAAGCTGAAATTGATGCTTCAGCTGAACTAGTAGACTTTTTCAGGTAAGTTTTATTTGATTTTCCATTTTATTAGCCTTTTGAACAATTAACCACATACAAAATCATGTTATACATTTCTGTAAACTGATCTTTCATTTTGCTATAAACATTACGTTTTCCAAATAACTATAATATTTCAAAGTTATTTTGTTAAATACTTTTTTTTTTACTTTATAGCCAAAAGGGTTAAATGTCAAAACAATATTTTAACTAGCTAGGTTTTTAACACTTTTTTCTGTGAAACAAATTTGTGAAAATATAAATGAGTTCATAAAAATATTTTTGTTCCTTGCTTTGAATTCAAACCATTTTTTTATATTCTCTTAAAACAATTGAAAACTACAGAAAAACTTTAATAAACTAATGATTCTCAAAATACGATTTTATTAATAATCTATGACATGTTTTCCACCATCTTGAAAATGAGTAAATACATTAAAATGAATAATAGGATTTAAAACCTTATGTATCAAAAAAAAATTAATGTTAATTTTGTCTAAAGAAGATTTAAAATTGAATGAAGTTTTAAAAAAGATATATCAATTTTGAACTTTAATATTTAATTTTAATTAAATAAATGGATTACGGAATAAATCATTGTATGTTTGCCTTTACTTTTGAATTAATAAACTGAATTTGACCATGCCGAAACTACAAATTCATTTTCAATTTCTCACATTCAACACAATTCACTACTGGCACCAACACATAATTCAATGCAGCAATGTTCTGTATCAGTTCTACACCAATTAGCTATGTTTTCATTACTTTGAGATGTTTTTACCTATTAAAAAAATCAAAATCATTATTATATATAATTCCTTCTTGAGATTGCAGTTTTATAAAAATATATTTATTGATTCTGCACTATCCACAACTTATTAACTTATTTGGCATATTTTTCATATGTGGTTATAAACAAATGCATTGGACACAGCCGTTTTTAAAATATTAAATTCTAATTTTTTTTGTGCGCATTTGTATTACTGAAAGTTTAATTTCAATATAACTTCATACAAACAAAGGCCTAGTTGTCCCTTTGCATATTGGTGTTAGTTACTTTTAAAGTTCCTTACCACTCTAGTGAACACATCGATACATAGATTAGTCCAATTTCATATTTGTTAGAGTGGTAACATAACCATGTGGTCACCAAAGTAGGTAAGGTATAATTTGTAAAATGGTGGTTAGTCTAATTGTTAGGACATTTTTAACTCTTCTTACATCTCCTGCACTGTGTGAACCATGAAATACTCAATCCTGGCATACACATGGCACGTAACACAAATACAAGGAGGTGGGAAAAGTAAACATTGCAATCAAAAGCTATATCTCATGTCAACAATTAGATTTTATTGAACTCTAAACATCAAGAAAAAATTCACATCAAAACATTTAGTGTGTTAAAACATTTCAATTCTTTAGAAATTCAGTTAAAGGCACCGACCGCCTTACTATGATTTGAAGTCAGACATATAGTTAGCTTAGCTTATGAACATATATAACTGGGGATTAACTAAACTGAGAAACACAACCTGTAAACAGAGCCCAGGTTTATTTACTAGTAGGTTGGTAACTCCTTAAATAGGTAGATTATAGCTTTCTAAAATGAAAACCTACATAAATTATTTAGTTTACTAAACTGAGTTCAAAAGCAACAAATGATTAGAATAAATTAAACACAAATAATACCCAACCATTTAACGGACTAGATACCACGCAACTGCAGAGCGTGTCTAAATCATGATAATTAACTGATTAGTGCCTAAACTTTACACATACATATCTAAGGATACACTGTTCTGAATCAACCTTTTATGATGTTAGTTTAGGCTATAGCAGATGGGTTCTAACTTTTAAACAAAGTTACATGTTAACTTCTTCATTCTACAGGAGTTATGAGACATTAATCCTCATCTGGGATCAGAAGGATGGCAAGCTCAATGTGAAACATCAGGCTAATTCCCAACTAGGATGGCCTGGCTACAATGCAATTAAGTTATTAACTGCCAAATACAAGTTAACAATAATTAACAAAGAATATTATAGTTAATATCACTGTCTAAACAACTCCAAAAGGATGCCGGACACAAGTAAAGACTAATTAAGGCGAGTTTCCACTCCAGGTTCAACACCTAAGAGTTGCGCACTTCGCGTGAACAAACAAGTAGAAGAAACATGAGACCTAATTAGGTCATCTTAAATTAGCAGTGAATCCCCTGACTTCTCATCAGAGAAAGTTGGTATTTAGACCATTACAAGTTAGGCCTAACAGCATCTTACTACCCTGGACGCTAAGATGGGTCTGAAGGACACCGCGTTTGTAAATCCATGATTAGATCAGACTAAAGAGTTTACTTTTAATGAACATACAATCCAAATTATCTAGCAATAATCCTCAACGGGATAGAAACTGTGCAACCTAATTCTCTAAACACTAATCATGTCGTGATATGAACACTGTCCCTCAACTATACAAACAAAAACAAATAGTTACCCATTACTAATTGACTACCCATAAATTACTGATTGAGTTGATATTATATTGGCCTGGTTGGTTTTCTGCGATGATCTGGGATCAGATCCACCATCTTCAAAGTTGTAGCTCGGTTTAGTTTACATGAACTCTTGTCGATCCTCGCGGAGTCAATGTTTGATAATATACTTTGTGTCTATGATGTAAATAGCCAGGGTACCTTTATATATAGTAGATATTCAGCCTAAGAAAATAGGAGAGAAATAGTGGTGGGGAGAGCCTGGGTTGAGCTAGAGTTTCCAGAAGAACGGCCATGGCGAGGCACTGACTGCCATGCATGCGTGAGCCAGTAAACCAGAGGTAGAGAGGCGACACCGCTGTTAGTGTTGCATCATGAGCTGGGTCAAACGGACAAGTTAGTGCAATGTGTTCAGACTTCTTTTTCTTCGGTCAACATGAGCTGGTAAGCGAATAAGCAGATTCATTAGATGTACATGGTATGTGTTATTTTCCAGCACTAGTTAGTTTGTGAGGGCTAACAATAATTAGCCCGTTAGACTCCGTAAAATTGGTTATTATCCTCAGTGGTCTACGGCAGTCACGGTAGTTAAAGCTCATGATCTCCTTCGTCAAAGGTGTGTTTTCACAGGCTGGGGGTGGGGGTGGGAATCAGGAAATTTTTATGGGAATAATAATGAACCTCTTTGAAAACTGACTTCATTATATTTAATGTACGATTAAGAAATACAAAAAAAGTATATTAAGAAGAGAAAAAAAAGATGATTTTTAACATTAACCCTAGATATTCAGGATGGATAATTAATAAGGAGCGCCGGTGAACCCCCTTTCCACACATACTCAGTTTATTTCCTCAGTTACTGTTTAACATAAAAAAAACAGTAGACAGTAGTCACACGCCTACATGGTATGTTCACTGGCCAAAGTCTGTTTTGTTGTTGTTGAACTGTGTTATCACGCCCACCTCATCCCACTTCCTTTATAGGAAGTAAAGCTTCTCACACTGATTGGCCGGCACTTACGAACTCCCTCTAAATTTTCTCTACTCTATGTGATTCTAAAACTATCCTTACAGGATTTTATTAAAAATGAAACAAACAAAATATACCCCTAGTTTCCTGGTCAAAAGTACTGGCAATAAATTTGTATGAAACTATATTCTAACAATTGCTTTATAATAATGAAAAAATACTAAATTGAAAAGTTAATATTCTACAAGTAACGTTAGTGAAATGAAATTTGGTATAAATTTTGCTTACTACTTGGGTCATTGTTTGGTCTACTTTAATTAAAAACACAACCCCACACCTTGATTAAATTAGGGCCCGAATAGACAAATGGCTAAAACATGCTTAAGGCTATTAGTAATACAATAAGCCCAATTTGATAGCCATAATTGCAATGGAAAGTATTATGTTTTATACTGACAATGACATACTATTTGGTGATAAACTTAGGAGGTGAGGGGGGGGGGGGNNNNGGGGGGGGGGGGATTGATAAAAAGTAGGTTTAAACTGGTCACATGTCCATGAATATTAGGAATGAGGGCACTTGCAAGCCTTTTTATGAACAAATGAATCCAGGCGGGTTTAAGGTGATTCGGCCAGCAAGCTTCTCTTAGAATGAACAGGCTATAACATTTTGATAGGGCATTTTTAACATGGTTGAAGGGTGTAGATGTTGTATTGTGAAGGGGTGGGCAGGAGGATTGGGAAAGTAAGCTGGGATTGCCAGCTCTTTGTTCCTAACAGTTTTGTCATAGCACTACCTCTTTTTTTTTTCCGCAAAGGAATCACTGTTATTTATTAAGTTAGGAAATGAATTGTCACTGCATAGTTTGAATCCTGGCTACTAAGATTCATACAATATTAATAATTTAAAATAATGAACTTACTACACGTGTCACAAAGTATTTATTGTACCGAATACTACTAAGCCCATATTTATAAAATGTATTTTTAGAAGAAAATAAAAATGTACCGGCATTACTAAGCAATTTATTAAAATAATTTGAGTGATGAAAGTTTAAGGGCTCTTTTACTATTCTTTTAGCAACTAGTTATACTATCCGTTCATCGTATACTTATATGTACTAAATACACTAATTAGTTAGGAATTAGGAAAGCTGAATTTAGAGGAAGTGTACTCGCATTTGCATAGAGAGAGAGAGAGTGGGAAAAAATTTATAATAAAACTACCCTCAGTACACTTGATTGTGATCGAACCCCAATCTTTCTTTCTTAACAATGGTCTAGTCCAGCGGTTCCCAAACTTTTTGAGTCGCGGAGCACTTCTCAGGAGAGAAATTCGTGACGGAGCACTATCGTTGCCCTTAGACCATGTTCATTTTTGGCTGTTTTTACGTAACTGCATTTGCAAGTTGCTAAAAAAATTTTTTTTATCATGTAACAAAAGCACGAATTATTTTTCGAATTCAAAATAGCTTATATTTTGATCCAAACTTAATGTTTCCCATTGAAAGACATTGAAAATTAGAACGTTACGTTGTTTTTTCTCTAAACACTAATTTTGCACATACGTGTATTCGGCATAAAGGTGAAGATATTTTCACTTAGCACCTACATAGGTAGTAACCGAATGACAGCATTATTGGCTCGGGAAACGAATTTTTAAGCATTTGGACATGTTAAGGTGGGGATGCAGGGGACGCAAGAAAAGGCGAGTGTTTTTGCACTTTTTATAGCAATACTTTTTTTAGGATCAAATAAATTAAATATTGCTTCTATAGAATCATAGAGCCTAATTTTCTTCCCATGGCGAGATCAACATTTCTTGAATATCTGTCAAGGATGTCCTGGAATTTAATAACAAATTTTTCTCTTCATTTAAAAAGTTTCTTAGATAATGCTGCTCTGTTCACGACAGATATTCAACAACTAATGAGGTCACCATGTGAAGAAAATTAAACTCTATGTTTTTATAGAAGCAATAGTTTTCTTATTTTGGCAAAAAAAAAATTTTTGCTCTAGATCTAGAACTCTCCTTAACTCGCGTCCGCTGCATACTCACCTTAAACATCAAGTTTTATTCATTATAAATATTTTTTCTACACTAATTTCAGAGAAATAAGGAACTTACTTAAATACATAAACGAAAACCAACAACAAAAAACATAAAGTAATGCAACACATTTGAGAACGAATTCAAAGCAGGTAGTGTAAATATACAATACTACTCACCTATATAAGGTATTACAGTTTCAAAATAAAAAATGTAGCTTGGTATCGAAAAAGAACGATAAAGCATAGCCAAAGAACTTAGATTCTAATGAGAGGGATGGGACTGTTTTGATTTGCACAATGTGGCTATATCTGGTTTAATTTGGGACAGCTGCAACCGAATATCTGGCTCTGCATTCAGGCGGGATCTATATTTTGTTTTAGTAGCCACATAAGCAGAGAATCCTGATTCACATAAGTAAGTTATTGCAAAGGGTAAAAGGATGATTTTCGCTTTATCTGATAAAACTTTAAATTCGTCTTTTAGCTGACACCAAAATTCTGTTAGTGAATTCTTAGTTGCAAAATTATATTTTACCACAGAATCTGATGTCAAATCAATCATACACTCATACTGGTGTGATGTCAGACAGGCTAGGCTGGCTTTTCCGACACAGCAGAGTATGGGTTTACAACCCAACAGTTTTATTTTATTTTACCGTGGAATTCTTCTGGAAAATAACAATTGAAACTATCAAGCAAATTTAGCAGATGAACGTGAAACTCATTTAAGATATATTCGGGTACGTCAGAATCTAGTTCTTCTCTAAATTCTTTTACCATTGGGAAACTGTCTAGATTTAGATTTTTCATTGAATCCGCCCAAAACTTTATTTTCTTTTTAAACGCTTGTACTTTATTGCTGGCGTCAAAAACGGTTACTGCTTTCCCTTGAAGTGAGATACTTAAGTCATTAACTTTTTTTTAAATGTCTGCTAAATACGCCAATTTCATAACCCAATGCTCATCACACAGCCTGTCTCCCAAAGCGAAGTCGTTGTCAATCAGGAAGGTTCTGACTTCAGCCCTCATTTCAAAGAGCCGAGTCAAAGCTTTGCCACGAGAAAGCCACCTTACTTCTGTGTGAAGAAGTAAAGACGTATGTAGACTCCCCATGTCTTCACACAACAGCTTGAATAGTCTTGTATTTTTAGGTCTAGATTTGATAAAATTAATTACTTTCACGCTTTCGTCCAAGACTTCTTTTAGGAAGGGTGGCATTTTTTTCACAGCAAGGGCATGGCGGTGGAGGATGCAGTGGCTACTGCTGCATTCCTTGACTTTTTGTTTTATTCTTGAGATAGCACCGGACGTCTTCCCAGTCATGGACTTTGCGCCATCCGTGCACACATCAACGCAATTATCCCATGGGATGTCACTCACTGTGAAAAATTCTTCTATTAATTTGAAAATTTCAGCGCCAGTTGTGTTAGTTGGTAAAGGCTTGCAGAGAAGCAGATCCTCTTGAAAAGACTCCAAGTATTGGTAGCGTACAAATACTATTAAAATTGCCAATCCAGCCACATCCGTTGATTCATCCATTTGGAGCGAAAACTTAGTGCATTTTATTCGTGAAAGTAAAGTAGCTTTCACATCCTCTGCTAAGTCCCCGATTCGTCGCGAAATCGTGTTATTTGACAAAGGAATGGTGTCTACTAGTTTCGTGGCTTTTGCATCCAGCATACATTCAACTATGTCCTTTACACAAGGCTTTATAAGGTTTTCAGCGATGGTATGGGCTTCGCCAGCTTGAGCAACTCGGTAACTGACTAAGTAGGACGCCACCAAAGCCTGTTCATTAACTGTTTTTGAGTGATAAGATATAATTTTCTGGGCTTGTGTAAGTTCACCATACTTCCTTCTGAAGAAATCAGTCGGTTTGACCTTGCATTCTGGATGGACCCCCTCAAAATGACGGCGCATTTTTGCTGGGAACATCGCACTGTTTGGCAAAACTTTCATGCAAACTACGCACTGTGGTTTGTTGTCACTAGTCTCAACAAATCCAATATCCAAGTAGGAATCGTGATACTTCCTTTTTATAATTTTTTTACCTGTGGCACTGATCTCCAAAGAACTAGTACTAGGCAGTTCTTTCAACAGTTCAGAAGTTTCTGTCACACCTGCTGTCGCTGATTCGTCTAAAAACCCTTCATCCTGTCCAGAAATTCTAGTATTGGCAACTGCTCCATCTTCTTCTACACTACAATATAAAAATAATATTCGTATCATCTGGGTAAATAATATTAATGATAATAATAAATGTCAAGTATTTAATAAAACAATTGATCAAAGAACCATTGCTCCTAAATTAACGTTGAATATTGTTTAAGAATGTAAATGTTTCTCGCATGTTTGCTCACAATGCTTGTTAAATGTGAGTAACCATCTTATCCTATCGCTTGGTGACATCAAATTGGCTGCAGCTTCAAGGTTACTACCAATTAACAGGCCAAAATTCGAAAATAACCTGAGCTGAAATCTATTTTTGTTAAAAGTGCAACAATATGTACAACATGCAATGCATATACTGAAAAGTCTTTATTTACTATTTAATTTGTATAAAGTTGTATGTACCTTAGTCCCTATCTCTTCTTTTAGGTCCTGTGTTATTGGCATCCAAAGCTGTTACTTGTTTTAATGACACACGCTCTTATTCTAGCAGACTCTAATAGATAAACACTATTCAACGTTAAAAAAAATGCATCTAACATAATATTTGTACATACCTGTTAGCTGTTGATGCTTCCATAGCTACTGGAGGAACTGTGGCGGAGGTTTTAATAGTCTTTTTTAAGGATCCAGACTTCAGCCAGCGATCCATTGAAAGCAAATCTATGATATTTTCTAAATCACTACGTAGGTGCTCCAAAAAACCTGTAATGGCAGGTGTTTCGTCCTCAAGAGGGAAGATCCATTAAAGTTACTAACGTAATTATTTAAAAAAAAATCACACAACAAAAGCACTCGTGAAAAAATAACACCGCACTGCAATTTGACTTGTTTCGACTCTCGACTAAACATTGAATGAACTGCAACAGAATGAAGGAGCGAAGAAACAAAGAGTTTTTAATATACAATAAAGACTTTCCAGAAAATTCTGTAAAAGTGTCAAAGCTAACAATCGGATCTTTAAGTAAGGTGAGGCTCTCATTGAGCCGGGATTAGCTGGCGCCATTGAGCCTATCTGTCTGGTTTCGCCACGTGAAGTCTGTGTGCTTCACGGATTTTCTCAATGTTTTGTGTGGTTCCGAGAAGGTGCGGGCGGGTAAACCTGACTGAGGTGCCGCATGACAATGCACTTTGGATCCATAATACTTGCTATTTACACTGCTTTACGGCACGATGCAGGAGCTAAATTATTTCTACACAATACTTATCTAAAAACAGTTCATGACCGCACAAATAAACAATTTTGAGATCTTGTCACATTTATTTTATTTTTATTTACAATCTCTCCGCGGAGCACTTGGAGATGTTGTGCTTCGCGGAGCACTTGGTGCTCCGCGGAGCACACTTTGGGAACCGCTGGTCTAGTCTACGACGATAGTGACGCCTTAGAGACCATGCTAGTACCAGATCAAGTTTTGGAGTTATTTATTCATAGTAAAAAATGTATTACTTTTCTTTATAAATATAATAGTTAACAGAGCTAATGATGAGTCCCTTACAAACTGGCTGACAAGCTGTAAAAATGTTGGAATGCCACATGCATAAGAAAGCAAAGTGATCGAAAGTCAACTGGTTTACCAAATAAATAAAAATATTTCAAAGCTTGAGTGTGTCAATTGAGCGACACATTTAGGACCATGTAATAAGATATACAACTGTTCAACATGAGAGGACATAAGTCGAGATGGATTCAATGAACCAACTGACCGACAAGTTAATACATTGCAAACAATGTGTTCGACAACAAAATCGTAAACGGAAAATAACTGGTAAAATATATTGTAAGTGGATGAAAAGTAATGTAAACATCTCAACTTGTCCATATCCCTAGGTAGTTTTAGCTCACACTCACACTTGGTATTAGAATCATCAGGAATTTCAAAATGTCCTAGAATTTTAAAATATATAACAGTAACTAGCAATAAAAAATCAAGAATACATCTTTTTAAGAAATATAAATATATTTCTATTCAATTTAAATTGGGTAAGAGTAATTATTATAATAGATTCACCAATGAGAATAAGGTACATTATTAATAATTTAACAAACATATAAATAACATGAGTTTAAAAACAAACCACTATTAAATTCTGTCAAAATTAAAATTTACCGTAGGAAATTATTTTAGAATTACAATCTTAAATCTTTTTAAAATGTAACGTGCCTAATTTCTTACGGCTAGTTGTAAAATTTATAATTCGTTTTTATATAAAATCAAAATGCAACTATCATAATACATACATTATTAAACAAGTGATTATTTAAAAAAAAGCATAAAAAGTTAGATTTGTTGAATACAAACACCAAAAACTACAGTAATAAATTATAAACAATAATATTAGGAACTAATATACCAACCTAATAAGACCTACATGAATGTTATTATGGTTTAACAACCCTTTTAGAAATTGTGAATTGCTGGATTCTTTCAAAATACTCTATAAATATTTCGGCTTTATGATTCTAAATAAATAAATAATAATAAATATTCTAATATAAATTTAATTCATAAAATGGTATATAGTTTGTACAAAATATTGGCACAACAAACTTTTGGAGAAATATGTTGTTTTTCCCTCTCAAGAAATATTTTAACTTAATTTATTTTATCGTGATCCTTGTAGTTGAGAGAACTTTAAAAAAGGCTACATTTTTTTAATCCACCGATCATAATGTTTGTTGAACTCTCTCTTACACAGTAAATCTATAATTATAAACAATCCATCCTGATATTTAAATATTTAGTAGCCCAGCTGAAGTATTGAATTTGAAACACTACTACCTCATAGCCTTAAATTTTTTATTTTTTCTGGAAGTCTGAGCTTCCATGATGTAGGAAGGATCTCTGCATCTCATTTTTCGTCTTATTCGATTATCTATAATCTCAGGAGCTATACAATGTTAGTAAAATCTTTGTAGTTCGGGCAGCATCGTGTCATTCCATAGTTTTATATCTTTGAAAACTCTCTCAATATGGATGTCATTTTCAGCATAAACAATAAAAACACAGACTTTCCTCTCGGTAATGTTTAACTCCCCATGTATTTGATAATAATACACATGACAAGTTTTCAATGATAGTTGGTCACTTTTTATTTGCAAGTATAAGTTTTTCTTCCCATTCCTAATAGTCTTTAAAACTTTCACTGCCAATCAAAGGGATACATTTGATTTCAACTATGCCATCAGCACCAACCAAGGCATCATGACTTGCACCAAAATAAGCTACGTCTCTATGTATTAATAAACCAAATGCTTCCGTTTGAACTCCTTTAATCTTTTCGTATGTCTTTAGTGCATCCTTTTCATGAAGACGTCCATATTGTATGGCTTCACTGTGGAGTTCCTTCCAAAAAAGAATGTTCTTCACCAAATTATGACTAGGTATAGCTTCGAGACGCTGAACTAACGCACCAAAGCTTGAAGCGGTTAGGCGGTCAAGTCTTGCATCACACTATTTTTCATTATCATGTTGACCCACTGTAATTCTCTCAAGGGCTTCTCATTTTCCTATTTAATCGACTTCTTATGCCACTTTTTTAAGAAGTTTGTCGATTTGATTAGTTAGTTCATCTGATAGCATGTCTGGCTCAAGAGTTTCTGGTCCGTAATCAGAATCAAAAGGACAGGAGCTTTTTTCTTTTCTCTTGGAACCTTTATTTGATAAGTTATACCTTTTGTTGAAATCAGATCTAATATTTTCTATCCGTGTACATAATTTCTTGAAACTTTTGCCGGGTTTTTTTCCTGAATTTTTTTCCATGGGCTCAAATGCCACACTGGACCAGCTGAATGAGATATGGCTGCTTCTATAGCCTTTCTTATGTATGAACCGCGTTTGGCATAGTCAACCCTTTTCCCGCTTGTAGCCTTTGACAATAAGCTCATTAATCTGAAAAGAAAAAAAAAATCATAAAATGTTGGGGGTGTAAGCTCAAATAGTATAAACTAACTCAAAACACTTTATTACAAAATAATTATTATAAAATATATTTTATAGCCTATAATATTTTTGAGCCAATTAGGGTGTACCAATATATATATATATATATATATATATTATTCTATAATCTTTAACTATGACTCTCTGTATGGATGTTGTTGAAGCAAAGAAAGTATGCAAGGATAGGGAAGTGTGAATAAGGTTAGTAAGAATGGATTAAGTACGGAGCTCTTCTTTTTTGCTCTATGCACAGTTTTTTGCCTAGTCATGACCATGCGTTATAAATTGGTCTGTATTTGCGAGTATTGGAATTTCCATACTATAAATGTGTGATTAAAATCCAATCTACCTAGATGAAAATTAAACACACAAGACTTAAAATTTTGTGGGTAAATAAGTTTCAGTAAATTATGAGAAAATTTGACCCTCATATTTGTTATATCTAGAGTAAGTTCGCCCACATTAGCGTGGAGAGAGATTGGGAAACAATTTAGGATAAAACAACCCTCAGTGCATCCGTCCGGGATCAACCCTCAATCTCCCTGTCTTCGGTGAACCTAAATATTAATTAATTACCTAAGTAAACTTGATAAAGTGTTGTATTTTAATTTGTTAGCTAGTTTAGCGGGAAAAAAAGACCATACCTCTCTGTTTAGTTTGTTGTTTTGTTGAAAACCAAACAGTATTAATTTTGAATTAATCTGTCCATAAGCTTCTTAATAGGACAAATCAAATTACTTGATACCAGTTGCAAAAGAACATTTTCTTCTTCGCTGTCCTTCCTTCAAGAAAATGTCCCTCAACAGTAATCGTGCTTCCTACACACATGATCTAAAGCGTTAAAAATATCTTGTCTGAGCAATTTACACGACTCTTAAGTGGTCGTCCAATTTTGAGGCTTCTGCAATGGCTGTCCTCACAACCTTGACTAAGCGCTCAATGCAATTTACTCCATTTACATGTTCTATTAGTATCTTTCTGCCTTCTAAGGCGTAGGACGGGTTGGAAGCAAACTTATGGAGCCCATCACTGAACACTCGAGTAATGTGATTAGAGTACTCAATTTTTTGTGTGTGTTGACCGTACGACACTTCTCCTGCAAAAGTGAATACACTTGAATCTCCATCGCCGATGTAATTGAAATATACTAGTTCATGTTGCTGTACACTTTGATTGAAGCCCTCAACAATTATATCCTGTTCCATTCCGGTTGTTGGTCCTGTGTAGTTCTGATAGCATATGTGATTGGGTATAGTTTTCTTATTTTCTTTGTGATAAGCACAAAAGGAACAAAATGAATTGTGTGCTCCCAAAAATACAACTTAGTTCGTTTCTGCTTCAATAATTACACCCCGAAACAAAAACAAAAACATTATGATAAAAAATAAATTTATAGGATTTTAAAATATTTATATATGAGTACTAGCTATATACTAGCCTGTTGTGTGAACAAATACAACAGGCTCTAGTAAACTAACATAATCCTCCCAAGGGAAAAATAATCTTATAAATAATAACTAAAAATCATCCGTCTCTTTTAAAATGTGAGACACCGTGGTCAACTCGGCTTGTGAATTGTGTATAGAGATTAGTGTTGAATCAGAAGAATAACGCTAAACAAAAATAATATTTTACTAGCCCACATAATACTAGTCAAACGTGTGATACGCATGTACTATCGACGAGAAAGGTTGTTATTAGGGAAGGTATACCCTCATTTATGTGGAGGGAGAGTGGGAAGGAAACCCTTTAGAGAAAACCACCCTCTGTTCGCCCAACCAAGATTCAAACCTCAATATTTCTGTCATTCGTTGCCTATTCTATTGCGTAGTGAGGATTTAGAACTTGCAGCCATCGAAGCAATTATAAACATAAAGCATTTTGAAAGTAATTTGGATCAGATAAAACTAATAATATTGTATACGGCCTACTAAACGTTATTAAAATTTTAAAAGTTATTCACTACGGTGTTAGATTTTAAACACCATAATAATATAATGCAAATGTGTCAACACGATTCAGATATCACTACTTATAGGGGTAGTTCTCAGTTCTCTTAAAATTTCCTCTAGAAAATAATTATTAAAATTATCTTTAATTAACACAAATATTTAATAATATACTTTGAACTATGGTAAAATAAAGGGAGTTGAACTGTTTGGATGAAATCAGTGTATACACAGTCTATGTGAGTATGCATTATACAAGATTATTATATACTAATTTATATCACTATTAAACTAATCATAAGATTATGGTATTTTTTGTGAGGTTTCTTTGAAAGAGCTATTTTAGGAAAGTAAATCCAACCAAAACATTAACATTAATGGTCTCATCTTAAACTTGAAATAAAATAGCATGATTAGTCCTTAAGTGAGATTTAATTTGATTCAAGATAGTTTAGAAATTATATACATCTTTTTGTGTTTTTTATGGTTGTGAACTTACTGTTAGAAACTTGCCCTAGTTAATTAACATAGTAAAAACAAAAAAACTATCAGGTAGGCCTACAGTATTTAATTTACCATAAAGGGAACATATTATATTTCACAGTGATAGAATTTCGACCCAGTCAAGAAATAAAAATAACACAATAATAGAATTTTAAGAATAAAATAGTTCGTTTCAAATTTGTTGGTATTTATATTGCTAGGAAAAAATTGTGGGTCTTATAAATAAAGCAAATTTGATTCGAACCTCATTATAATTACTAAATCGTTTTTCTACTATGCTGTAAATATGATATTTTATCATAAATTAGATAGGAAGCTATGTACATTTTACATCAATTTGCATATTATTACTTACCTCTCCAATTTTCAATTTGTGCTTATGAATATTTTTTCCATTCATCATTGGAATGTCCATTATGTTTATCAGCTCTTCTGCCTGTGAGTAGCCTATTCCTGTGGAAAGAGCGCCCCACCACACCAATGCATCATTAATGTTATCGTGTTCTGAAGGGACTGATGAAATCATATATGTTCTCTCACAATTGTCACAATGATCTTTCAATTTAAACTCTAAACCATTTTTAATTTCTTTTTTGAGAACATAGCGCCCCAATGTACATTTATTTGAGTGGTGATTGATAATTTAAATTTGTTTTAAAAATTAAGGTAAATTTATTATTCTGTTACCAGAAAATAGGCCTATATCTTCACTTTTCATATTTTCCATATAAAGTTCTGCCAAGTCTCTTTCAGATTCACTTTCATTATCATTATTTTCTGATAGATTAGCTTCCATATTGGAAGGTTTGTTTGAAAATCTACTGAACTGTTGTGAATCACTCGATTCAAGATATGAGTACTTATGGTGTCTAATAATGAAAGGAGTATGTAACTGATTGGTGTCTTTATCATCAGTATTGTTTGGATTAAAGGTGGAGCTATCCAACCACGTGTTTGTTAGCTTTTGAAATTAGTTCCAGAGGTAATAATGGAAGTTCTTCTACTCAAGACATATATTCTGAATCACTTTCTTTTATGTAATATGAAGGAGCACATACATTTTATTGGCCATAAATCTGTTTGTATGGGTGATATAATATAATACATGCTTATTTAGTTTGTTTATAATTATTAGCATCTATAAGACGTAAAGTACCTATTTATTGTTAAATATACATTTTCCTCTCTCTACTGTATACAACTTATATATTACATAGTAGGCCTACTTAAGAATACACAAATCTTAATTCTAAATAGACTTTAAGCTATCTCTCCAGGACACGAACCCAAATACTCTGGAACACATAACAAATCTGTGGAAATGTAAATACAAGATCAGTTTATAAAAGAAAAATGACATAAACATTGTAAAAAACGTGTGCATTGTAATATTATTTCACTTTCAAATATGGAATTTAAATGTTAATTTGAAATTAAAATCACTTTATTGTAATAAATTATTGGTGTATTTAACAATAATTATGAACCAGTGGTAACATGGCCTCGGGATGAAAAATAGAATATCATGAACCAGTGGTAAAAGGCCCGGGGACATTAAACAATAGCAGATTAATGACTCAGACTTAGTGTAACCCTGTTACAACACCTAAAGAAGAAAATATTGTTTGGATCACCATTCTGGCCCCAGTTGACCCGTCTTGGCAAAACTCCACTCTACTAACACATCGTGGCACTGCTAATATTGGACTAACTTGAGGGGCTGTGGTTCGCTCCTCGCCTCAAGAATTGTGCCAATCCCAAGAAAAAGAAGACGGACGATATGCGCGAACTGGATGCGCACTGTCGCCAGTGTTCAGAAACTAAATAACTATTGTTCGGCGTGCGTTTGAAAAACCCGTGGACTGTTTGAGCATGTTCTGGAAGACTGCTACCCCTTACTCCTCTCCCCCTCCCCCTCCTTTGGTTCCCGCGCCTTGAGAACACATAACTTATTTCGTCGGATATATAATGGCAGGGTTCTGTAATGCAGACACACATTACACTTCGATCACTAGGTGAGAGACCTTAGTCCTAGGATAGGCTTACATTTTTGTATATTCAAAATTCCGTTTGGCTTTAATTATTCAAAATTATCGTTCATAATTCTTTATATTTAATTTAATCATTTATTAACTGTACCGAGTCTCTTTTAATTTGCTTGTAGACCATGGATAAACTTAATATCTTTGTACGGTTTGACCAAACCGTATGTCTGACATTTCTTCGCAATCTTTTGGGAGAACTTGTACCGCCGCCCTTACTCTTCCTCGAAGACTAAGGCTGGCGCACAATAAAAAAATAAACCAAAATAATAAATGTAGTAAATTTGCAGAGGGCGGTGAGAAATGCAAGAGAAAAGTAAACACTGACAGTTTACTTATTATGTCCTTGAACTCGTACTCCAAAAACATAGTTTTTGAA
>CABFOW010001066.1:50092-130449 GCA_902141385.1 Timema californicum
TGTCGAAAAAGGTTTATTCGTACCTTGAGACCCAAGGTATGTCCAAGGGGACGGCCCTGCCGAGAGAAGTGAAAAACATCACGGACAACACAAGTATATATACAATTATACCAACTCAGAGAGGGGGATAAGGGGTGACTACAAACATAGGAAAACAAAACACATTGATGGGAGGGAGGGGATAAAAATGTACTTGCGTAGAGCTAAAATGAACATTCTTGACGAATCACAGTCTTACGGCGCATGCTCGCCACACACCCGTTCGCACCCCGCCAAGAGGGATAGAGCATTTTACTGGCTCAAAGTTTATCCCTCGTTCAGACGAACAACTTTTTTGTGGAGGAAGGACGCCTTCATTCTTGCGTGTGGTAAACAGTCAGTTGGCGCAGCACAGTGGGGGACTTTTGGTGAGTTTCTTGAATTTAGAGTCTTTTTTTGGATCATATATTTCCAATAAATGCTACAAACTATATATATTATTTAACTTATATTCGGTTCCATCTGCTTTATGGATGGGAATATATCATGGAGTACCGCCATCTTAAGTCCATTATTAATTCTGGCAGCGTCATACTTTAGTTCTGTCGATTTTTGTGGATTTAAAAATTATATCACTTGTTATTTGTTGGAAGATAATATATTATTGTTACATATTTCGAAAGTTTATACCATGTTAGTTAAACTTGGGGCCGCGAGTTGGCATGTTTATTCTGTAATATGGGCTTTAATGTTTAACGTTAATGCAGCCAGTTAAGGCATATGTGTTTAAATTTAGACCCTGAGTGTTTATTTCTATTATGCCCAATTATGGCTAGGGAGATATATGTTATTGGGAACTCAATTGTTTACTGTTCAGACTGTTTGCGAACCGCCAGCGGTGGCGAGTAAAAATTCTCTTTTACATTACTAGTTCCTTGAGTTTTGCCTTTTACTATCGATTATTTTTGTTACAATGACATTTTTGCAGATGTCAATTTTACTCCAGATTGTATGATTTATTTTGAGTCGCCATTTGAAAGGGTGGGAAGACATCCCATATGTGTTCTTATATATTATTGTTCAATCTTGATTTTTGTTTACGGAGTCAGTGCCTATTATTTTCTTGAATAAAAATAAAACTCTCTTGTGATGATCAACCTGACTGTTATTTTTGAGTGATGATGGAGGGAGCGGGAGGGGATGTTACAGTAGCAAGGCCTCGGACATAAAATAGAATCTAATGAACCAGTTGTAACAAGGCCCCCAGACATCAAACAATATCGGATTATGAGTCACTGGTAACAATGTCCTGGTAAATCAAACAAAATAGATTATGAACCAGTGGAACAAGGTGCCAGGAAATAAACAATAGAATATTATGAATTACTGGTAACAAAATCCCGGGATATCAAATAATGGAGTATTATCAACCACTGGTAACCAGGTCCTGGTACAACAAACAATAGTGGGTTCCGAGCAGAAGCTGTGATTCAAACTAAGATTTTTAGTGGATAAGTTTAATGCATGATTTAGACCCTGATTTTAATAAGACTATCATTATTTGACAGCTAGACAAGTTTTGACCCTCCTTGAAAATGATCTTGTCTAATACCTCGACTCTGGAAGCCTAGCCTGTAACATCTAATTGAATAACTACACTCTACACTATCAACAGCGCGTGGCTGTAGAGGATGGTGCTTATAATGTGTTTGGTGAAGGCAGGGCCTATTAAACCGCGGAGCAAGATTGTTCGCTGTACTCATTTCATGGCAACAACCAATAAGCACTGACTCGAAGGCCAAACAAAACAAACTAAAAAAATATCATTTAATAAGAAGACTCTATACCTATAACAGGATTCAGCCTCTTCTGTTGTCATATGTTCTGAGACGCTACTCTCACAATAGACTAGATTGACAATGACGGGGATATCCGGCTTCAATCCCGGTCGGGTTAACCGAGAGGGTTTTTTCCTAAATGGTTTTCAACTCTCCCTCCACGCAAATGTGGGCACACTCCCTATAAATTAAGCCTTCCTCAATATTAAAAATTTAGATTAAAAAGTATACAGGCTTAAAATCCGAATGGGTGCAGTGCAGCACTAAAATATATATAAATATATAATTATATATATAAGTTATTTGGTTCTGGATCAACATAATGCGGAATTATCTAAACTTTCATATTAATATAGTGCTTCCTTGAAAAAGAAATAAGCACCTTTAAAGTGTTCCATGCAATAGTAATAAACCAATAACTATTTTAAAATGTCTAGGCATAATTTTTTTTTTTAAAATACACGGTTTTAAAATAACCAATTTAGCGTGAAAAGCCCTACCTATAAATTAATGTAGGCCTACATCAATAAATCCTTACATCTTTACTAACACGGGTGGGATATGGGTGGCGATAATCATTTACTAGTAAGTTGTTCCCACCTCCTTGGTATCAAACCTGTCCTTGAGCTTATGAACAACTTTTGCCCATTACATTGTAATATATGGAATTAGGAAAATGGCTATTGAGGGTTAAGGTCTTCTAATACAGACCAGCCAATTGGAGCCAACCTTTGGGCTAAATAAAGACACTCTTCTGTTTTATAAGATAACTAATATATAAACACAAACATTTGATTAGTTTCTAAAAGACTCATACTCCACGTGTTTAAATATCATGCAATTCTAGTCCAGTTTGTTGATGATAGGGAAGTAAGGGCATAACTCTCAGCCGAGCCTATTTAGGGTGTTGATTCCTAAATCGTTTCGAACTTTTCCTCGGTGATAATATGTATAGATCTACATTCGATTCAACATCAAATACCGTAATTCACGAGCATATTAATATGCGTATAGCCCAGACGGGTAGTAAGACGCGGTGGTATATTTTGTTTAATATATAAATACATGATAGCATCATTTCTGGCTATATTATTCTTTTTGCTGATGTACGGAAAATTGCAATAAAATAGATTTTCTTTTTTTCTTTGAATGTTTTTGAATATAGTATATTTTAGTTTTCATTGTCATATCTTAATTCTCAAATATAGTATATTTTAGTTTTCATTGTCATCTCTGAAACCTCCAACAAACAAATGTGAAGTTCCTATAATATTATAATTGTTGTTTGGCAATGCAAAGTTATAACACGTCGATAACTAAAGACCAATAGCATATGAACAAAGATATATTATTGCACCTATTGTTTACTTGGATATTGTAAATTTTTTTAAGATCAATTGACATTAAAAAATTATAAATTTTTATTAAGAGACACCCACGGCCTCACTAACGATATAGTTGGTTTAAAAAATACGATTATTCAAATAAAAATATTTCTACCATCCTCAAAATATTCTGAACTTCAAACTCTTACATGTCAGGCCTAACAGAAAATCACCAGGAGACAAACTCCAACGACATGCCTTCAATTTCCACTATGATCTCGGTTTCAAACCGACTCCGCTATCACCGGGCTCATTTATTACACCATGCTGCAAATTGGCAAATTACGTCATCGCTTATCAGGGTACCACTTCACCGGGGACTCATAATCCATTCCTATTGGTATATAAAATCTAATATTGAATTAATGAAATCCCTACAAATATAAATAACTGCACAACAATGGGATAGAATGAACCATAAATATAAGGCAACAATAAAGATTCCTGTTGAAACGTCTTCGGGAATCACTCCAAAACACCCGATTTATCATGATAAAAGATGCCTGGATTAATACCCTATCAAAAAAGAAAAACTACATCGCAATTGGTTAAGTGGTTCCATAGATATATACAAATATCCTGCTGACGCTTCACCGGGACTAACACCAAAGCATCCGATTATAATTATTATACTAAAAAAATGCCCGGATAAATACTCTACAGAATAATAAAAATTACACCACAGTAATTATGTGGTTCCATAAATGTATACAAACATTCGGCTCGCCCTTCACCGGGACTCACACCGAAACACCTGATTATACAAAAACAATCCTAAAATATGTCTAGATATTGGTCCAGTATAAAAGTAAAAACCGCACCACAATCGGTTAAGTGGTTCCAGAGATCCTAAGTTACAGATATAAATAAATCCTGCCGTTTCTTTCACTGAAACTCAAACCCTGACTATGTATGCAAAATCCTCCCTTAGCTGACATCCGAGTGAATATAAAATAAATGCACCGCAATCGGTTATGCAGTTCCAGGTATCTTTGGCTATAGACAGACATTCTTAAAAACAGTACATAACTACAATATTTTTTTTACTAAACGTTATCTACATTCCAAACCTTAAATAAATAGAGATATTATGTAATTTGTATTTAAGCTCATAAACCAAATATGATACTTCTCCTTGCTTTTCAACTTTTTAAACCTCCTTTCTCTTATATTATATTAATAGTTGCCTACAACATGGCCAGTTTTCATATTTGATTTCCAGAATTGATTTAATAAAAAACAAATTTGACAAAAAACAAAACATGAAATTTATTAGAAAATGTTCATCAACATAAATCTTACTAAACTAAAATTTTTCTCAATCAAAATATTTATCAAAATTGTTTACCAATAGTTATATTGTGGCCGTTATGGTAACAGTAAATAAAGTATGGACTCAAACTATGGTCCCACAAAGCTATAGACAGTCATAATAACGTTGAAGAAACAATTAAATTCTCTTTTATCACTAAAATATGTCCAATGGATAAGATTTTATCATTTTTTGTTGTTTACCTGGAAATAATATTAAATATTTTAAATCAGGATTGGTACCCTTAAATTATATATATATATTTTTTTAACTCAGCGTCTTAAAAGTGAAGTAAAGATCTTTTAGATTTAATTTGTTATTTGCACTACATGTGTGGAATATAATAATTAATCATTAATAAATGCATAATTAGTTATTCACAGTAATTAAGATTCTGAAAAGGGGGAGACCTGCATTATGTTACTGTGTAAAACCAATAAATGTGGGTAGCACTGCTGCCAAAATAATGTGTGGCGTGGTTAAAACTTTAACAGCTGAAAAAAAGCCAGTCCATATATTAATGAGAGCAAACATAATTAATTAACTAGGTATGTAAATAATAATTGATTTTTATCAGGAAGAAAGAAAAAAAAAGTAAAATTAATTTAGTAGATCAAACCATTTGGACATCGCAAAAAGTAACCACTCCCCCGTCACTCCTTCCCAACAGTCAAGAAATAATTTAAGGACTAGAGGCTTTCTCTAAATCCGACATTGGGCGTAGCTAGACAAACTATTCAGCAGTCATGTGTGGAGGTATAGCATACCACGCGGGCTGAGCCAATATGTTGCTACCGTATAATCTCGATGAAGTGTACATTACATAATACTGTATATACAATTTTTTTTTTAAATCCTGAAATCTTTTATTGTTTTTTGAAGTTAATTCTCCAAGAAGGATAAACTCTTCTAGTTTATCGAGTGCTGGGAAAATAGAGGGGATTGCTATATGTTGTCCCTCAACAAACTGTTGTAACTCTTCGATGTGGTCCATAACCTGTGTAGATGTTGGGATTGGCTTCTCTGGAAGTTCTGTATGTTCCCCTTCTTAATTATTGTTCATAACATCTGCCAAAATTTTTACAACTCTAAGTTCACTGAAAACTGTAAAGTTCTCGTCTAAGCTTACAAAATCCTCACAACACAAAACACAAAACTTGAGTGCCCATGCATGCATGCAGAGATTCTATTGTCCACTCAGCAACAGTCATGTAGTAAACGTGTTTCCTATGCGAGCTTTTAGGCTATTTCTCGTCATCTTCGAGGCAATTTTACTTCGAATTAAACAAAAAGTTTTAATTAGATGTTATTTTTTCTAAATATTGTTTTAATAGAATCTTCAAGGCACCGAGGGAAAAGTTTGATTAAAATATGAATTTGAATGATGTATAATAATAATAATAATAATATTTAGCACCGCGTCTTACTACCCGTTCGGGTTATACGCTTTTAGTACTAATTACTCTAATGGATTAGGAATTGGGAAGGTTGAATTAGAGGAAGTGAACCCGCATTTGAGTGGAGGGAGAGTGGAAAACCATTTAGGAAAAACCACCCCCAGTTCACCCGACCGAGATTCGAACCTCGATCTCCCCGTCCTCAGCAGTCGAGCTCAACACGACAAGCGCGTTAGCCAACTACGCCACCGAGGCGGGTTTGAATGATATACATTCAAATTATCCAAGTTCAACTGTACATCAAATAAATAAAACAAAATCTGTTATTTGGGAGCTCAAAAAAAAATTAATCAAACAAAAAACACTTATCCATCAAGACCTAATGTATCCATTTTTGTTCTAAATCCTTAGGCCCTTTGGTTTAAAAACATGTTTAATAACCTTTTTAAAATCCAGTAATTAAAATTTATCTTAATTATTCCTTAGGTTTAATGCACAGGCTGTAAAGGATCTTTCCAAATATCAGCCTATCAGTGTAAAACCAGAAATATCATTAAACTCGATGCGATATCGAGGTTTGGAGGGTTTTGTAGCAGCTATTTCACCTTTCAACTTTACAGCAATTGGTGGTAACTTGGCCTACACACCAGCTTTAATGGTAAGTAATTTATTAAAACATTTTATTTATTAAGTCACAAGAGATGGACACAATATTTACTCTGAAAGATATCAAGCTTATCTTGCTTGTTTCCCAACATGCAGCAACATATATGAAAGAGCCATATTGAAGCCCGTCAAAATAAAATTGTGAATTTTCACCATAAGCTTTTACATTTCTTGTTTTATAATACAATTTCTCGCAAAAATAACTAGGGAAACTAGCAAGAAGTGTTTTTTTCTTTGCAAATAAGAAAGTACTCACTTTCTTTGTAAAGTGGTAGCAATGTAAAGTGTGAATTGTGTTATCCTTTATATTTTAAAATCTTAATTGGCTTGATTACTTTTAGATTTTCTATCCCTCTTTTATGTAACTTCTTCCATATATAAAAATAATACCTGAAAAATTGAAAATAAATTTTCCTTAAGATACAATATAAACTTATTAGTATTTACAGTTAAATGGTCTGATATGTATGCATATAGTGGATGATAATTCTAATATAACAAGGATAAGCATGAGTATTATATTGGATTTTTTTTCTATTCTTTGGTAAATTCAGCAAAAATACTCTTGAACTAATAAGTAAAGTTCTCCCTGGTTAAGTTATATAAGAAAGTTTATAGAATGATAAAAATAGTGTATTTGGGACACCTTATTGATACCAACCAGTTTAAAGTTAGGGTTAATATGAAATGGCTATATGATATATTTTTTGTAGCTATACAAGATGAGTAATTTGTGGATACAGACAGTACCACATGATTGATTAGATGGGTCGAAAACACTCTTTTCAAAAATTTGGTTTTTCCCATACCATTTGAGAAAAACAACATTCAAGTTAGAGAGGGGCGATTTAGCAACAATATGTCTGAAACTTACATCAAACATATGTGTTAGTTAACATTAGGTGTTTGAAGGTTGATCCTCACATGGCTATGCATTGCTCCAATGGCATATGGATTCACTGTGCATGCAGCGAACATGTTGACATCAAATGTCATAACAGCCTCATAGATTTGTTCCACATTGTCCTCGGGAGACTGCGTTGGGTCATCAGGTGGGTGCTCCACTAGAACATATTTGAGTGGTATGAAGTCCGGTGACCTTGGTGGCCATTCCACTAGCCCCCCACACCTGATCCGCAGGTTGGGGTGGACTTTATTAAGTTGCAACACTTGTGCCCCATAGTTTGCAGGGGCGCCATCATATGGATACCACATGCTCTGTCACACAAGCAATGGCATGTCCTCCAGCAGGCCAGGTAAAACCGTGCCAAGGACCAGATAGTATCTGTGAGAGTCCAAATGATCTGATAGCCAATAGGGGCCCACAATCGCATCATAAACAATATCGGCCTATACATTAACACTCAACCATTGCTGATATGTACGAATACGAGTGGCATGAGGGTTATCACTTTCCCACAAGTGATTTGTATGGGTGTTATTCATTTTATTTTGTGTGAAACAGTCTTCATCAGTCCATAGAATGTGCCCAATGAAGTCTAGATCCACTGCATTTCTCCATAATGGTATGGGTGGTATTTATCATCACGCAACACCTGCAAAACTGACACCTGTGTCATGTACATCGCTTGTGCTATGTCTCGGGAGCTGCTCACTGACTGCTGTCGGAAGGCATTTATTACAACGTTTTCAACACCTTGGTCCGCACATTGCATGGCCATTCTGCATCCACTCGTGGAGCTTGTCCCATTTGACCTGTCTCCCAACAACGCTGTTCCAAATGGTGAAACACATTCACACTTGGATGACTTCTTCCAAGGAAGTAATCAGCATGCAGCCACGCCGCAAATCCAACTTGGCTGTCAGATGTTTCCATGGCCATTGCCTTATCCCAGTATTCTATTTGTGTGTAGTTTATTGCTGCTTACACAATACTGATCTCGCATTTATGTCTATGTCTAATTGCTGGTGACTATGAAATTTCAGGCGGTGTTGTCAAATCACACCTTTATAACTTTGTCATGTTTCTCAAAAAGATCCGGGAAGAATTAATTTTTTGCAAAGATTGTTTTTGACTTATATTTACCCATCTAATCGTGTTATACTGTCCATATATGCGAATTACTACTCATCCTGTATGGATAAATAACAGATGTTAAGACTTGATCTATGTTATCTAATTAAAGATAATCAATTTTATATAGAATTTCCATTAGTGAAAAACCACATCGGTTGACATAATGGAACTTATTAATTTTCTTGTAACAAAAGTATTGGACAAGGAAGGAGATTTTAACTATTGGTACAGTTACAAATTAACTTCTACAACTTATAAACTAAGCATTTAAACTCAAAAATAATTTTCAGGACCATTCTTACCCCACTTTTTTTTTAATCGCATCTTGCTACCTGTTAAGGTTATATACATATGTACTAATCACTATTATGTGTTAAGGATTAGAAAGATTGAATTTAGAGGAAGTATCCCCACATTTGCACGGAGGGAGAGTGGAAAATCATTTTGGAAAACCACCCTCAGCACACCCAACTGGGATTTGAACCCCATTCTCCTTGTCATCGGCAGTCGAGTCTATTGCTAGAGAGTGATGACGCCTCTACATGCAGCCAACAAATCAGGTTTGCCAAACTTAAACATAATTTTAGTATGTCAACTCATGCCAAAGTGAATTCACACTTAGTTACAGATAAATCTAATTTAGTAAGTGTATGAAAATATATATATATTTTTATCTAAGAATGTTAACACCAAGTACAATAACTCTATCTGAAAAAAGTCTGTCAAAGTTGTAAATACAGTAAGTCGAAATAATTTTTTGAAAATTAAAAAATCAACAGTTGAATTTTTAAATATAATTGGAACTCCTTAGTAGATAATATATTTTCAAGACTGTGGAAATTCCATTTAAAACAAATGATTTTCAAGATAACAAAAATACATAGCCAAATCACAGCTAAAGAATGGAAAAAACAATAATATGAAGCCCAGCCAAAATATCAATTATTAAATAAACGATAGAATCAGGATTTAATACTTGTCTTCGCTTTCAAGACAATGTTCAATCCATGTCTTAACATCTCAGATTATTATTGTACAAAACCTGCCAGAGAAATAATTGTATTTTTTTCTATACACTTATTTGAAAATGTTTCAGGGGAATGGTGTAGTATGGAAACCATCAGACACAGCACTCCTTTCAAATTATGTAATCTTCAAAATAATGATAGAAGCAGGCTTTCCACCAGATGTTGTAAGTTTTGTCCCAGCAGATGGCCCTACATTTGGGGAAGCTATTACCACTTCTCCACATCTTGCCGGGATCAACTTCACTGGTTCAGTACCGTAAGTAACCAGACTGACACTTACAAACTTAATTATAAGATTAATATACCTATATAAAAATGCTTTTTTTTCCTTACTAAAATACAGCAGAATCAATGCCATAAAGTCACCTTTGTCTTTTGATGTACATACATCTCTGTTACATTAAGTTTAGCATTTATATTACTATATTTTATACATTAACCTATTATATGGGATCAAGAATGTCATGTCTCACAAGATCGTCGATGACAGAAAGATTAGGGTTTGAATCTCGGTCTGGTGTACTTAGAGGGGATTTTAATAAATAGCTTTCCATTTTACATAAATGCAAATGTGGGTACAATTCCTTCTCATCCAAAACTTATTAGTGTATTTTATACATATGCGTGTAGAAGAAAGAAGGCACCTGGAGCGGATGGAATCAGAGTCAAGGTGATTCTAGAAATCACTGAACAAATAGCACCTTTTATGGCCCAGCTCATGAATGAATGCTTGGCTCAGGGCAGAATCCCAAATGTGGGGGAGCGGACCAAAGTTGTAGTTCTGAGTAAAGGGTAGGACAAAGACCCGCAACTCCTAGAGTCGTACAGACTGATATATTTGATGAATGTACAAAACTGCAGGAGAAAATTTTATGTAAGAGACTGCAAAAACATAGAGAGAAGGTGGGAGTGCACTCTCAACAGTACGGCTTTAGGAAGGGCTAGTCTACAGAGGATGCATGCAATCTGTGCTGCGTTTAAGCTTGTAGAAAAATCTAAGGCAAAATATCTGATAGGAATATTTGTGGACATCTCAGGTGCATTTGATAACCTTTGGTGGCCAGCCTTATTCAAAAGATCAAGAAAACCAAACTGTCTGGGGAATCTCTATAGGAATTTTAAGGCATACTGTAGGGATAGGTATGCAAACCTGAGATGCCCGCAAATAACAATAAGCAAAAAATTAATAAAAGGTTGCCCATAAGGATTGGTCACTGGTCTGATATTTTGGGATGTTGGCCTCGAACCTGGGCTGCTGGAGATTGAGTCACTCCATGAAATGGTGGGGGTGGTTGCTTTTACTGACAACTTGCTGATAGTGGTGGAGGCAAGTTAGAGGAGGAACCTGGGAGGAAAAAGTAATAATGTTCTGGACGGCTTGGATAAAATAAATGGTGTAGGAAAGTAAGACTCAGCATGGCGCCGGCGAAGACAACTTACATGCTGCTCAGGGGAGTGCTTAAGAGAGATCCTATAATTAAGATAGCAGAGCAAACAATTATAAGGAGCAAAATGGTTAGATACCTGGGGGTGACGATTGACGAGAAGCGTAACTTCCTAGCTCACAGGGACAGTGTAAGTGAGAGAGCCTTGCTGGCTATGAATGGGATAGTCGGTACAGGGCAACAGAAGTTCCATCTGCCCTTAAAACTGATTAGACTATACCATCAGGCGTTGCTGGTGTCCATAGTGGGATATGAAGCAGGAGTGTGGGCACAACAACTGAGAGGGGATGGAAATAGAAGGAAACTCGATAGCCTTCAGAGGAAAATTCTCATGAGACTTTCTGGGTTCTACAAAACTGTACCAACAAACGCGTTGTGTGTCACCATAGGTGTTTGTCCCCTAGACTTAGAGGTACGAAAGAGGGCCGCTGGATTTTGGCTTAAAAAAAGGTGAAGTTATACAATGTAACATAATTAACAACTAACGGTGTAAGTACAAGGGATGATATGAGAGACATCCTCCTGAGGGAGTGGCAAGCAGACTGGGAAGAGAGTACCACAGCTAGAAGGACATTACAGTTATTTTCGAACGTACAAGAAAGACTGAGAATGAAGCATCTTCAACCTTCCCAGGGACTTGTCCACTATATCACAGGGCATGGCCCATATCGAGCGTCCCTCTTTAGGAGGAACTTGAGTGAAACTAATCTTCGCTCTTGTGGAGGAACATGTGACCTTGGAATGTATATATACGGAAGGGGAAATAGCGGAGCTACTAATGCCGATACAGGCCAATGCTATAGTCAATATATTGAGGGATGTGGACCGGTGGAGCTACCTCGACGAAATATTGGACTGGGTATCAAAGGCAGAAAGGGACAGAAATATGGACAAATTTAAAGAAAGAATAAGAAAAAGACAGGACCAAGACTTGAGACAAAACAGACAGGAAGAAACAACGGAGGAAAAATTGACAAGTGAAGACGATGGAGAAGGAGAAGCCACATCAGACTTAGATGAGGCATTAACAAACTGGTGAAACAAAACTCGAGAAGTGTAATAAAAGGATGGATTCTGGATATATCTAAAGCTCTAGCCAAGGGAAGGCGTTTCAGGGATACTAGAGCCCTACCAGCTTGGAAAGAAGTGTGATGCTTGGCTGGAGCTGTCTAGCACTCCAGGGATGTCGACTGGCCATGGTAGGAAGTGACCAGGGAATAAAAATAAAAAGGGACTCCCTACAAGGAAAAAAATTAAACTTCTTGTGTAGTCAATGGCACTAGTTATAAGTTAGGTTAAGTTAAATGTAAGGCTAATGAATGTACATAGCCAAAATAACTTCAATAGAGAAAGGACAAATATATTTATAAGTCATCATAAATTAAAAATGGTTTAGCTATATAGCAGATGGAGCAGCTAGCTCCGGTAGGGCGGCTCCCTAGTTGGTGAATAGGGGGATGCTCGCCTTCGCTTGATGTCATAGGGGCTCTAGAATCATGGACACAGGCGGCAACTTTGGGATCAAGTGGGGGAGGATACCCAGAAATTAAAATACTTGGGGTGGACCAACAGGCACAGGTGGATGTAAATTGGTAACGATCAACAACAGGACAAGTAGTTTTAGTAGTTGTTATATATTTAAATTACAGGGAATTTATGCGTAACACATTTTAGATTAACTATATAGAAGACATATTGTAAAATGAACAGCAGAAAAGTCCTGATTTATAGTAGAATAAGATGTCAGGACAAACGTATAAATAAGTTGAATATGTATGTATATACACACACACACGCACGCACACACACACACACACGCACACACGCACGCGCACACACACACACACACACACACACACACACACACAGTAAAATCCAGACACATGTAGAGGCCTTGTTCTTTTGTAACTATTTAATTTTTAACAGGTTTTTATAATTCATCTTGATTTTTTTTGTTTTACTAAAAACATATGTTTTTGTTTGATTTCCATAGGTAACTCTCATAAATGATTTGCAATCTTAAACCATTTTGTAAGCAAGCTATTACATTAATTTTATATTTAATTTTATTTTAATTTTATATTTAGTCATAATTTTTTGCTGCATTACTAAAAATACAAACACATTTCTTTTCATAGGTAAACACTCGTTTCATCAATTATTTACTATCTTAAATCATTTTATGGGCAAACTATTGCACTAACATGTTTTAAATCTATTCTTTGTGGTATTGCTAATGAATTTTGTTGTTGTTGTTCACAGCACTTTTAATTGGCTTTGTACAGAAGTTGGAAAAAATGTCAGTCAATACCTAGGCTATCCTCGTCTTATTGGAGAATGTGGAGGGAAAAATTACCATTTTGTTCATCCTTCTGCAGACATTATAAGTGTTGTGATGGCCACAATTCGTTCAGCGTTTGAATTTTGTGGTCAAAAGTGTTCAGCCTGCTCTCGTATGTATGTGCCTCAATCTCTGTGGCCACAGGTAATTAGTTTTTAAATAACAATAATAAAAACTATAGCACTGAAGTTAATTCTTTTGGAGAATATGGAACTGTACTGTTCATTCCAAATTTATTATTAAAGTGTGCTATGAGGGGAAGTCAATAAGTAGGTAATAAATGGTTCTAAAAAGAGGAATTGAGATACAAACTAGGAAAAGAATATTTATTCCTACATTTACCTTTATTTCTCAACATAATCTCCACCAATATTGATACACTTATCCCATCTCTTGACCAGTTTCTCAAAACTCGCAGCAAAGTAGTATTTCATCTATTGTCTCAACCACATTCGCACCTCATCTTCAACCTCTTTTTTATCGGTGAAACTCTTACCACAGAGGTGTTTTTTTTTAGTGGACCAAAGATATGAATATCGCAAGGGGCTAATTTTGGGGCTGTAAGGTAGATGTTCAAGAATTTCCCAACATAGTTATTCAATTCTCTTCTTGGTGTATTGATTTTTATGAAATCTGGCATTGTCATGAAGGAGTAGTCAGTAATCTTGTTAAGACAAGGACTTTTTTTTTCAAATTGCAACTCTAAGCTTTGGCAGAACTTTACAATACTTACAGTATTCACCTTTTAACCTTGCTTCTGGAAATGGGCTAACAGTTCTCCCCGAAAATTCCAAAACACTGCATAATCTTTCCTGCTGATGATGTAACCTTAAAATTTGTGGTTGAAAGTTAACTGGAATGTTTCCATTGCATTTAAGTACTCATTGATTTGCGTTGATATTGATGCACCCATGATTCATCCCTAGTATCACTCCTGTTAAACATATCTCTTCTTTAATCTACGTACCTCCAGATGTTGCAAGCACAAGCTCCATTCGGCTAATTTTTTGTTTCTGAGTTAGTTTCATGGTCACCCACAATGCACACACTTTTTGAAAATCCAAACAATTATACATCATGATGTAGGCTAAACCACGAGAACACCCTATTGCAGTTGCCATACTGCTACACTGTCTATTGTTATTCGCTTGTTAGATTGTCTACTCCTCCACCTGCCACAAATTTGCTTCCCATGCACTCTCAACAGGATGATCAAGTTTGTCTTCACCCGCAACATTTGAGCATCCATGAGTGAATTTATGGACCCATTTGTGTGTATATTTATGCGACAATCACTTTTCACCATAAACAGGAAATATTTCTTTGCAGGAATTCCTGTCACCCCCAAAAACCGTACAACCACATGCTGCTCTTTGGTAGTATACTCCTTGAACACGGTCACCATTTTGACACTAAATTTTGCGTGTGCATGCACTACCTAGCATCTGCTACCTAAACTGTCATTGATCTGGTTTATGTTGACACCTAGTGACATTTTTTTTTTGAAACTACTAGATTCCATTCACAGCCATCTCAAATCCTTTTGTGACCTATTTACTGACTCTCCCTTGTAATAACAATTTATTGTGATAAATATTAATGACTTTAGATATCCAACTCGATAAGACAGATGTGGTTAAGGTTTAAGGAAATTCAACAATACTTGCTAAGATAGGAAAACCACATATCGTGGAAAAAACACCTCTTAATGTATTAGCAGCCAATATTCTAGTATATTGGATTAGTCATTTACCAACTTAATGCGTATTCCATTTGGTTTCTTTATACTTTACAGAAATAATAAAGCTTCATTTACTGGTATAAATAATGATTTTTGAACCAAAAGTAATATACTTTTTTTTATTGTTTTCTAATCTGAAACCAAAAACAATCATTTGTATTTTTCCTGTTATGACTGAAAAAAGCCAAATATAAAATTTAAAGTTTTTTTAGCCCTTGGGGAAGAACATATTTGACAACATTTATTGTCGTTGTGCGACTGTCCTTCTTTCTCTTTTTCTCAATCTTTTTCATTTCCTTTACTATTTCGTTCTTTCTTTCTTTATTAATATATACTTTCAAGTAGAGTTAAAAATTGTAACTCATGTATACTTACACACAACCTACACAGAAATAAATATGTGCATGCAAACAAACATAAACCCAAGGCTGTGTCTTGCTTAACCCTAGGATGCATTCATGGGTGTCTTGGACCCGTGACAAATTTTACAGTATTATTTTTTTAAACTTTCATATTTACAAACTTATTACTCTTCTTCACTTAGATATGAATGAACACATTTTCAAACTCAAATTAATATGTCCTTAGTTAAAATTTAAATTAAATTTAAACCAAACATACACATACGATGCAATCCTGGGGTCTTTCACACCCACTTCTATTGGTAGCTGCATTGTGCTTTGAATTCAGTGTTTTTGTGTAATCGAGACTGTTATTTCAATGACAAAAAGCAATGTGCATGTGTATGTGTGAGGTCCGTCCCTTCACTCCCTCCACCTCAATTCAGCCTGCTCTCCCACCTACCCCTTCCTTTACATCTTGGACTTTTGAATACTATGATAAAACATTAAACCAAAGCAAGAGCCAAAGTTGTTTTTGTAAGGTTTTATAATAAACATTTTGATCGTATTATTTGCTGTTAGCTCATTTTGGTGTGTGTAAAAAATGTACATCAATGTCACCAAAAGATTCCTGGAATATTTTAATTTCAGATAATATGATAAGTGAAATTTGCAACAGCACAAATAGAAAAGCCAAGCGTTCTCTCTGTCAAAGAATAAAGTTTGGAAAAAGGTGAAAAAAGAACAGATGCTGGCATTTTGTGGTCTTGTACTGCTTGCTGGATATGAAAAGAACTAGGATACACCATTTAGTGAACATTTTGAAGATCCATTTTCAAACCCTATGTATTGTGCAAAAATGTCAGTAAGTTTGAAGCTATATGTTGTTTCTTCAGATTTGATGATAAAAGGACAAGAGATTTTCTTCTTCAGTGTGATCACCTTACTGCATTCAGACACATCTGACACATATTTCTTTCAAATTGTTGACATTCATTTGTGCCCCTTGAATCAATAACAGTAGATGAACAGCTTGTCCCATTTATGGTACGCTGCAAGTTTTTACAATAGTAATACTAAGCCTGCAAAACTTGCCATACAAATATTTTGGGTATGTGGTTTCACAAACTCTTATGCGTTCAATGTAATTTACACATATAAACAGCCTAGAGATGATGTACAGACATTTGGGAGAAAATGGTCATAAATCTTTGTGGTGAATACCGAAACTCTGGTTAGAATATAACAACTAGCGTGCCGTTAGTTGAAGAAATGCTTCAACAGTGTTTGACCATTGTAGGACCTCTTCTCCAAAATAAGTCTGATATTCCACCAATCATGAAGTCTTCTAAAGCTCGTGAAGCTTACATATCTCAATTTTGCTTCAAGGACAAAGTCACATTGGGAGCTATGTTTCAAAAAAGGCGAACTACTGTAGTACTTATAAGCTCAATTCATAATGAAAAAGCATTAAATAAAAAATACAAAAAGATAAAAAGAAAACATATTAATTATTACAATACCACAAAAAGTGGAGCTGATTCTATGGGTCAAATGGTTTGAACATACACTTGTAAACAACAAACAAGGAGATGACCTTTAGTTTTGTGGTACAATCTTCTTTATGTAGGTGCCTTGACTGCATATTCGATATATATTGCACATCATCCAAAATTCAACAAGAGAATATCAAACAATCATCAAATCTTTTTGAAAGAACTTGTAAGAGAGCTTATTACTTCCCATATGATGAATAGACTAGAAAATAATGAAAAGCTACCAGAAACTGTAACAATGCCATAGAAAGTTGTGGTGTGACAAGAAAAATTCAAAATAAGCAGGATAACTGCTTAAAGAAAATTAAACAACCGTGCACATTATATCCTGCAAAAAAGAAAGGAAAAGCTCCATGATACATGTAAAATGCAGACACCATGTGTGCAAAGAAAGAACACAGCCATATAGTTTGTTAAAAGTGTGTTTGAATTCCAAGTGAAAGTAAAAAAAATTAGGTCAGAAAGGTTTTATAATATACAATTCAAACATATTGTATTATATATATATATATATATTAATTCAAATCAAAACAATTCATAGGATAATGTCAAAGTGTAATGTGTTATTTGAGCTAAATAAAACTTAAATCTGTTAATGTATACAAAATTATTATTAATATATATATAAATAACTTATAAATTATATAAATATATTATAATTTTAATATATTAATATATACATAATTTATAATAATATATACATTTATATCAGCAGTGAAACTAGTATGGATCTGCGACAACCAGGATTGCATTAGTGTAAGTAAATTTAAGAATGCATCCTAGGGTTAAGGACTCATAAACTTGAACTGTCGAATCTGTTAAGTGAATTACTTGTATAATAATAATAATAATTATTATTATTATAAATAAGTTTTAATTCTGTGTTAAAACAAATTCACTCATTTTTAGAATTACTAAAAAACAACATACACTTATATATATTTATATATAAGTTTATATATGAGCGACAACAAAGATATATCTCTATAAGGAAAATCTCTTTTTGCTTTATGAGGTGATTGTATTATATTTGTAAGAAGGTCTAGGAAAGGTGGATAGAAACATATAAAAGGGACAAACACAATGTGGCTTTTACAATGAAATGAAAAACACAGTTCACACTTTACACTGCTGTCATTGGACAATGAGGTAGTGGTTGCCTCTTAAAGAAAATCGATCGTCACCGCCGGATCCCCCGACCTAGGTTTCATTCTATCGAAACTCATCGGGGAGGAGTGTGAAATGCTTAATCTGGGAAAACTGAAATTAGCCGGGAATTTGAAGTGGTTGATAAAAAAACAGGAATAAGTCGGGAATTTGGTAAAAAAAACTAAATAAAAAATGGGAAAAATGTTTTACTCAAAATTTGAAATATAATAATAATTTAAATCAGTAAATTACTATGTGATTCAAACTGGTTTTTTTTTTGCAGCTGTATAATATATTTATTAATTTTCTAATTCCTAATAGACTATGTTAATACAAATAAAAACATGTTTATTTAAATTTTAAAACCTATTATTATTTTTAAAAATGTGTGTTTGGGAAACACATGTGTACTAATTACACTGATGGTTTTTTTTAGGGATAAGGGAGCTTATATTTATAGAAACTGTACCCACATATGTATGACTTGCGATTGGAAAACTATTTTGGAAACACCACCCTCAGTACACCCAACCAAAACTTGAACCTCAATCTACCCTCCATTGCCAGTCTAGTCTACCGGGAGTGTAGCATATTAAACCATGTGGCCACCAATGAAGGTAGTAAAATTATCATCATTCAAAAGATATAATAAAGCTTGTTTATATACATACACACTTCTCCCACTCCTTATTGCCAAGTTAAAGGGTAATAATATTTGAAAATAAATCAATTTATCAAATTTGGCTAGGAACACCAACTTTTCGTGAACTGTTTTTCCATGAAATGTTTGGGACATCCATTTCAAAATTGCTAAAACTTGTTTCAAGCTCAAATAAATTATTACCGTGTTACATATTTTTGAGTTTGCGTAATAAAACGATAGAGGTATTTATAAACTAAATCGAAGTGCTCTCACTAAAGATAAGCTTACCCTTAGAAAGTACATAACAAATGTTAAATATATAAATTATTTATTATCTCCTCGACAACCATTGCTTCAAACCGATTTAAAAAAATATAGATGGACCCTAACTGTAATAATAAAAATTTAACTTCAAGCCAAAATGGTATACCAAATGAAATTTTCAAGAGCTGCCTTTACCACAGTTAATGCAGTGTTCTAGAGAATTTTGTTGCAGTTTTTGGTTACTTGAATAAATACTATTATAATTTATTTCAATTGTTTGCTATAGATATGTGACTATTAAATTTCAACCATATTTTACATATTAAATGATAAAACAATGGACACATTTGTATCTAGGGTTGAAGAAAAGTCAAGGTTTTTAATAACCTATCTACCTCACTTTTGAAGTCGAAATGAAATAGCTCTATTAATAAATAATAACACATTGTAGATCATGATTTAAAAAGTGTCTCTCAGCAATGATTAAGACTTAGTTATAACAAAAAATGTAAAATCTTAGAAATATGAACATTAGGAAAGCGAAAGGAATAACTTGCAGACATAAATATTTTCTTTTCTTTCAAAGTAATCGTAATTTTAGGGGGTAGCTTATTTTCGGGTTGATACAGTAAATAAGGTATATTATGAATCTAAAACATATGATTTTAAACAATATAAATATTTTACGTAGGCCATGGCTTATTTTGTAGGCCTGTAAAAAGTATACTTTTCAAAGGTTTGCCTCTGTAAAAAAGTTTTTTACTAAAATTATTTTTAAAATTCAAGTCTAATAATTAAACCATTTTTAGGACAAAATATTTTTTATTTAAGAATTTTAAAATCGAAATTCAAGTGTTTTTTTTTAATGAAAATCAAATATCTATTTACCATGATATAGTGTCTATATGTTTGGCTCTTCAAATCTAACAAGTCTTGGACTACATTTATCAGAATGTATATTCTTCTATGAGTTATGCAACACTCCAAAGGTAAAACTTTGAATCTGAAATATAATCTATTAAGCCCGACTTAGGTTAAGCCAACATTTGCAATAGAAAATGAATATTAATTTTCAAATAATGAATGTGTAATTTGTAAATTATTTCAGCGTATTACAGTTATATACCGTAAAATGGGGTAACTTTGGCCATTGGTGTGACATTGACCAATGATTTAAAAATAATTAAATATGTATGTTGATACTGGAATGTTATAGATGAAAACATAACAAAAATTACCCCTTTATAATTAATATACATAACACCAAATATGTTAATTCTGAGAATATCAGCTTATTTTAAGTTAATGATTTATAGCCAAAGGTATGGCAGCTGAAATATGTCATGTTTTGATATCGTCAAATATTTGGTTGCAAATACATAGTACAAGGTCCACATGCAATTCACTATTTATTCTATTATATATTATTAGCTTCACACCTGTTTTAAAATTTCAGTTAGGTTTATCAATGAGAAATATTAATTAAAAATACAAGAAAAATTAATAATTGATAAGTCATAATTTAAACTTTTCAGGGGTAGTTTTGATCACCTACTATGAGAAAAGTACCATTACTACACAGTACAGTACCTGGAATGTCTGTGTCTTCTGAAACTTCATAAAAACTAGTGAGCCTACTCCTGGGTCCAGTTTTGATCACGGAAAATCTCTAAGTACCGGTAAGGTCATGAAAAGAGTGTAGTACATGGACGATTCGTGTGTGCTGGAACTCCAATCCCAATCTTGGGTGCAGATTTGATCATGGAAAATCTCTAAATTCTAACAAAGTTGGGAAACTAAGTGATGACTGTACCTATCTTACTGAGCTACCCCTACACCACAATGAGTGAACAAAAGATAATACAGAAAAAATATTTAAAAAAAAGTCAATTCATGGTAGAAGATTATAAAATATAAATAATTACTGGATATCACTAAGTATAGTGATTCAGGTAAAAGTGCAAATACAACTCAAAAATATTTTATTGGCCTGATTTGGAGGCTACTATAGATATACAATATATTTGAGAACATGAGGCTACAATGAAAATTTGTGTCAACCGTATTGTTACTATAATGATATAGATGAAATGTATTATAAGGTGTAAGGTGAACCCAGTGCCTATCACACATTAAGTAAGGTTGAACCTTGTTCATTTTAGAGTAGTGATAAACTTTTGGTTAACTCAGGACTGCCGCTAAACTATTTTTTAAGTTCTCTTCTTGCATGAAACATTCCTTTAACATATTAATTTAATTTTTTATGACATATAAAAATTCATAAAAACATGATTTTTTTCTCCCCAAATATACATATTGTCTATTAACTTCACATTTTGTATAACTTTTGGCTAGTTATATTTATATGGTGCAGGAACATTGAAAGTTCTTAGCACCATCACTGTCCAGAAACATTTTAGGGACTAACTTGGTAAAATTATCACTTAATTTCACTGTCAAGTTACTATCACAGAAAATTTGACCATAATAGATCCGCATCAACCACACTATTATTTTGTTTGGTTACAAAATTTGCCATTGAAGAATTTTGCTCTACACTGCACTGATTATTCATAGTGATAATCGGTTTTTTTTCATGGCGTCAGAGATCCCTTATTCCTCTGTTGGCTATGTTCAAATCAGAATTACATATTTTGCACACAGCCAATATGTTAATTTTTCCTTTCTTAAACCATTTTAATTATTTTTCCCATTTAGGTTTGTACTACTTTACATATAATGAATTATCTCTAGTGAAGCTTTATGTTTTTATTCTTCTTGTATAATTATCAATTTAACACTTATAATATTCAAACAAATGTAAATAAAATGTGTGCAAGCTGTTTTAAGCTTAGGAATGTCAAATTCGATATTTCACAATAGTGACCTTTGATTCTTAACATTACCCATATCGAAATAATCGAGAGTCGAATTAACTTCAATGACTTGATAAGCTTTACTTGACCTGACATAAATTTTCTAGTTATTTTGTTTGAACGTAGCAAGATTCATATATTTTCCTTGCTTGAACCAGACATGGCTACTTGAAGCCTAATCTATGTATTATATATTATACTTGCCGGACCAAACATGGTTACTTATAGCAAGGTATATAAATTATCTTCATTTGGACTGAGCGTGCTTTTAAAGGTTGGAATTTAAGAATCAATCTATCAAAATGGATATTTTAAGAACCATATTGCAATGATTAAAAATAAAAATTGTAGTTCTAAAGTTAATCTTGAAAGAATATCCGTGAAATCACTAAAATATCCGGTGATCCGTTTTAAACCTCTAAAATCTGTGAAAATTGCAGTCCTGGCTTAACTAATTTAGCTTGATTAAAGTTGTTTTTTTTTGAAGAAAATTCCTCATTAAGCCTAAAATTCAAACTATAATAAGCCTCATATATCTTATTACACTTAATGTAATAAAGCAAAAATATTTGTCATATTACGCTCATTTTTACTTACTTGCTACCTTGTATGTAGAGAAAGTATTGTGATCATCAAAAAAATTGGACTAAAGATTTTGATGAATGTCGACGTTTCATGCTCGCCCGAATCCAAAAAAGTGGTTTTGCAATGCTGTCTGTCTGTTTGTACCTCGGAGTAGAGCCTAAACTATTTTAATGATTGGGCTAAAACTTGGTATCAAGGGTTTTCATAGGGTTGTCCGAAGGGAATTTTGGAATTTGATATCTAACCCTAAAATTAAGTGTAGTTTTCTTAAGGGCAAAAAGAGAAAAAATTAATTTTATCAAAATTGGCTCTAACGATTTTGATTAATTTTCATTTAAAAGCTTTGATTGGTATTTTATACAAAATGACAACTCTCAATTCTTCATCAAAATGACTTTAAGGGTTCCGTACTGATGCGTGAATTTTACTTTTTAATTATATCTCCATTAGTCTTTGAGATATGAAATTACTTATCATTGAAAATATGTATACTTATTTATAATAAAAATCTTTTACTTGAGATCCATTTTTATAAAACCAATAGTTTCTGAGATATTGGCAAATATATATTAATACTATTTTGTAAGCTTTAGTTGTACAGAGATACTACTTAAATTTTAACACAAATTCTCTAATGCCATAGAATAAGTAAAAAAGTAAGTCTTTCAAAAAGTTGATGTTCTTTTACCTTTAACCTCTTAGGGAAATGTTTGTACAGAAATGATATATCTCTATCTTTTTAGACTCCATAGTCAATATTTCCCTATTTTGTTGGTTAACATTTTTAAATGAGGAATTTATGCTGTGCTGTGCAATTTATGATGTGCAACTGCTAGTTTAATGTTAAAAATTATAACTGGAAGTCAAAATTTTAATACGAAGTGTTGACCCTTCTGGACCCAATAGCAACCTTTTTTTATTGGTTCAAATATACAAATGAGCACTATAATTCTTTTACTATAAAATTTAAAACCAGGAGTCAAAAAATGCCCTACATAAGAATAGCATAATTTGTGCTCGAGTATGTTATTTTGTTTCACATATGCTATGAAATTTGATTAAATATTTCCATTTTTAAGACAATGGAGCGAGGAAGTGGGTGCATAGTTCTGTACCATTTATTCACTAGTGTTTACACACACTTTCCACATATAGTTTACATGTGGGGAATGCCAGGTCTCCACCATGGTTCAGATTCCACGTTAAACTGTAAGTCCTTCATTTCATCTCACAATCACCATACCATTACACATTAGCGTAAGTGCGTATAACCCGAACGGGTAGTAAGACGCGGTAGCTAATAATAAAAATAATAATAATAATAATAATGTTTTCATGATTAAAGCTACCTCAACTCATTTCCGTTTTGTTAATTAAACATTCCAAAAAGCCAATCATCGGCACTTCTGATGTGTGTTATTGACCATACACACCATTTTAAAAGAAAATACACACAAAACATGACATGTTAATAAATGTAATATGTCTATTAGAGTCGGTCCAAGAAACACATTTAAAGAGCAAAAATAATGTCTTAAAGCTTACAGCTTCAATATAATTAAATATCAGCCATAATATAAACATAAAAATTACCCCATTTTACGGTATGTATTTACTTTTAATATTCCAAACTACATAGTGATTAAAATTTTGAAAAAAAATAGCATTTCACATTGTTTGATGATAAAGGTAACAAAATATTACCAAAATTAGCATATTTTTGGTAAAGGCCTCGCAGTATCAAACTTAGTTAAAATTTTATATGAAAGATGTAGACATGTTAGGTTGGTCACTATTTCATACAATAATAAACTATTCTCTATTTTTTTATATCAAATTTCTTTCATCTACTTAACTAAATTATCCTAAATTATTCTAACATTTCATCTAACCGTACGAACTAACCCTATATTATTCTTACTTGGCCTTATCTAAACCAAAGGGAGTAGTTATAATTAGTCAACACTCTTTAGACTACTTGTTTTTTATTGAAAATTTCTACAGCAATTTAAAATGCACTTTAATGCTGCCAAATTTGAGAATTTTTTGGTTATTTAAACCATTTGGCCAAAATGTATTTATTTTCTTATGTTAAGCTATATTGAACCATTATTTTGTTCAATTAGTCATTAAATTGTATAGATCGTCTCCAAATAAAATAAGTTATATGGATGTGGTTGTTAATATATTTTTTTTCATATTAATCATGAGAAACATCCAACAAATTTCTGTCACTCATTTTGTAGAGATTCCTTTTATAAACTCAGAATATCTTCAGCTACATACTACAAAATATTGAAGATAACTAAATACATGTTTAGGTTATGTGATTGTAGACTAAATATGAGAGATGAGCTCTAAATTTAATAACAATAGTAAAATAACTATTTAATATACATGTGTTAATGAAAGAGCTCGATGGATTTTTTTTAATACAAACATTAAAACCACTCTTCCAAAATAAAACTTTTAATTAACATTATTTTACATTATTCAATCTTCGAGTTAACTTCTAGATGGCAATTGTTTATTTATATTCAATAATTATTATAGTAAGTGTTACAAATTTGTAACCCAAATTTGTTATATAGCTTCGTTAATTGAATAGAAAATGTAATGTATCATTTTCCTAAATATTCAATTCTTGAAAGGAAAAAATAAAGAAGAAATAACTACTTCTAAACTCTCAACTGCTATATTATGTAATATCAGGCATAAAGTTGACGGACCTTTCTTGTTATAAAATCACCCTTAGCTATATATAATAAGTACATTTTCTTGCATGGCATTTTGCAGAAAATTCTTTCTCTAAATACTGCTAAACATTTTATCTTCCAGGAATATTTTCATGTAAACATACTTTCATTTTTGTGCATTGCATCTTGTAAATTTTATATGCTAACTGTGTAAGTTAAGGAAATTACATGAGCTTAGAAGAAATTTACTTTTATTTGTGTGGAGGGCGAGAGAAAAATATTTCAATACACCTGATTCAAACTTTGACCTCCTTGTAATTGGTAAACCAAAACCGAGGCTTATTTTGTTTTAGTCCGAACACCCACATATTCAGCTTAATTTTTTTTCCCCACTACACTTTTACAAATAGATATAATTTCTTGAATATACTTTTATTTTAGTCCACGACCTTGGTTCAATCAGTAGCATGTCTGCCTATTGAGCTAAGGATCCGGTGATCAATTCCCAGTGTGGCCGAAGAATTCATCATTGGTGAATTGGTGGTTTTCCCTTTTACAGTGCTGAATTAATGGCTGGATACTGGTAATTGTCTTTTCTAGATTTAAGCTTGTTTATAAATCGTGTGCTGATAAATTTAACTTTTCCTTAAAATATGTATTTTGAATGTTGCTTTTATTTAAATTAATCTATGTTAATTTACTTTTAGATCAAAGAAGGACTGCTTGAAATACGTAATCAATTAAAAGTTGGAGATCCAACAGAATTTGACAGTTTCATGTCTGCTGTGATTGATGATAAAGCTTTCCAAAGAATTAAAAACTACATTGAACATGCTCGAAAATCTAGTAATACACAAATACTGGGCGGTGGTGAATATGATGATAGGTAATATAAATAACTATAATTCAACTGTATTTAAATGATTTCAATTATTTTGATTGTTTATTTCTATTTATCATTTTGTAAATTTTTCAGTAAGGGATACTTTATTGATCCAACGATTGTGAAGACCACAAATCCTTTGGATCCTATCATGACTGAGGAAATTTTTGGACCCGTTTTAGCAATTTATGTATACAATGACAGTGACCTAAACTCTACACTAAAATTGGTTGGTGAATCAACACCTTATGCTCTCACTGGAGCTGTGTTTTCCACAGATAAGTAAGTAAAACGAAGGTAAATTTAGATTTTTTTAAGGCTAATTTTTCCTTCCTAAACTTTCTTTTATCCAAAGATTAGAAAGATTATTACACCATTTTTAGCCTTTAATCAAATTTTTTTAATTAAAACCATATTAATATTTCTAATAATTTTCATGTTTATTTGGTAAGGAGTAATAATAATTGATAGTAAGGTTGTTTATTATTTTTATTCTCTTAGCCTTATTTTCTATACATTTTAGTTTTTCTTCTATGACAATGAAATATTACGGTGATTTTTCACCATCTTCAAGTCTTATTTGTATTAAAGATGATTGATTTTAATTCATACTATTAGAAAGTTTCTGAAATTTTACAGTTTTATATGGAATTATTTTGAGTGAGATATCAACAATCTTTTCCTTATTTTATATATGTTTTAGTTTTTCTTCTATGACGACGACATGTTTCGGTGATCATTCATCATCTTCTTTGTTGATCATCTCACTAAAAATTATTCCATATAAAACAGTAAAATTCCATAGACGTTCCAATACTATGATTTAATTTAAAATCGATCATCTTTAATACAAATAAGACTTGAAGGTGGTGAAAAATCATATAAACATGTCGTCGTCATAGAAGAAAAACTAAAATTTATATAAAATAAGGAGAAGGGAATAAAATTAATAAACAAGAATATATAACCTTAATATCAAATATATTAATGTATTGTTTACTAAATTCTAATATTATTTTTTATTCATTCTCAGGGATTTCTTGAGCCATGCATATGAACAACTCAAGACAACAGCTGGAAATTTTTACATAAATGATAAATGCACAGGATCAGTTGTAGGCCAGCAACCATTTGGAGGTGGACGCAAGTCAGGTCAGTGAATTGGCTTGTCTATTTCTATAATACATACTTGAAAGCAAATGTATACCTTTAGTCATACACACATATAGTAGTACTATTATAAATACATTTATAATCTGGAAATTTTGATTTACAATCTCATTTCTGTTATATGCTTATGAGATCATAATACAAGATCGGCTGTACAAAAACATGCAAAACACTTTTAATGAATGACTTACCTTGACAGATTTGATAGTACAGGTATCACAGAAAATTTTAATCAAGTTGTAGGCTCAATACTTTAAACAGTTATACGACATATTTGTCTTACATCTCCCCTTTTTAAACAGGTACAAATATTTTAGGTAAGTAAAACAAAATGCTATCATAACATTTTAAACATAATTTTAGGACAACTAATTTGTATTCATCATTATCTAATTATGTCAGCATTGCCGATTACAATGTTAGCGAGCCTCCTCCATTTCACACGATTCATGAATGTTTGGTTTTCCATTACTTCTTTCCAGTTATTGTTTCTCATTTCCATTCAGTATAATATAAATGACAATTAATACCAAATACTTATGACAAAAAAAAAATATTACGAATAAATTAAACAATAGAAATAAAAATAAAAATGTACAAGTTAAGGTGTCGGTTAAGGTGTCATCTTGACTTAGTAATTACAGTTTTATCAAGCTTATAAGTCTCATTTGAAGAACTAGGTACTAGACAATGCTGAGTTAGCTCTTGAAAGTCATTCCTATTACTGGAATGACACTACTTTTGTCACTTATATCCTTTTGTTGATTTTTCATAATCTGATTTTGTTTAAATTTTCTTACATGTATTCTATTCCTTCTATAAATATCTTTGGAATTTTTAAGTACCAGAGTTCTTGTTTGTGGACCTATATTTATTGTTTGACCTCTAGACCATTTTTATCAGCTGGATGTTTTTTTAAATAAGACTTCATAATTTATTTTAAGTTCTGGCAGACATTTATAGGTTTTTATCACAATATTTTACCATTTGTTTGTTTTGCATGTTTATCCAGTCATTATAATATTTTGTATAAACTACATATAGTTTTAATTTAGTTTCAACAATAGGTAGTGTTGTATATGATTGCCTAGATATTAACAATTGAGAGGGGGAACTAAGACCATCATTGGAGTAGTTCTTTACTGTAAAAGAACCCCATATAAGAAGCTGAATTTGCTTCAGAAGTTTTGAAAAATCATGTTTTAGAGTGTTTGTATCATCCTTTCAACTTGGCCATTTGATTGGTGGTAATGTGGACTACTAGTTACATGTTTTAGATCCCAAATTTTAACAAAACATTTAAAATCGTGGGCATTAAATGGTGGACAATTATCAGAAAACGTGACAACTGGTATACTATGATGAGCAAAAATTAGTTAAGTTCTTACATTACTATTGGAGCCATTAGATCCTCTATTAGGTAAGAACATCTAATTTTATTTTGAAAAAATATCTACACAGGCTAAGTATTTCTTTCCCATTATTTTCATAAAATCAACTCCAACTTTATTTCATGGTAAAATTTTAACTTCATTTGAAAGTAAAGGCTTATAAATATTATTAATACTGAATTTTTGAGAAGCAGATCAAGACATGACTACAGTTTTATCAGAAATAACCATATTTGGCCAAAATAATAACCTTGAGCATTTCCTTTTGCATTGACTGTGGAACAATGATGGATTCCCCTTTAAAAACTATTCCACCTGTTTCATGAATTTCATCCAAGAATTTGTAATGGGATTGAACCTCAGCAGGAAATGACTCTTTGTTGGAAGGACATCCTAAATGACAAAAATTAGATAACATTTTATAGACAGGGTCTTTATGCATTTACTTTCAAAAGGTTTTCAGTCTTTTAAGAGACAATGACAGGTTCGAGATTAACCGATTCACATGTACATTAACATTTTCTTCCAATTCAATCCAATCCAATTCCAATTCTGTGTCCACTAAAGGAGTTTGGGATAAAATATCCAAAATAATTATTCACTTTCCTCGTTGGTAAACTACTTCTAAGTCATAAGGTTGTATTTTCAACCTTAGTCTCTGTAAATGTGGAGGAAGGCTTAGTGAAAAGAGGGACCAATGGCTTATGGTCAGTATGTACTATTATTCTGTGACCATAAATATATTGGTGGAATTTTACACATCTGAAGGTGATAGAAAAGAGTTCACGCTCAATTTGGGCATAGTTGCTTTGGCTTTCTTTAAGTGTAGCTGAAACATATGCAATTGAATTGTAACTGTGAAGAATGACAACTCCTGCATCTCTTTATGACGAATCACAGGATAAAACTAGTTTTTAGGACAGATCAAAAGTTAAAACAAGTGCATTAGTAAAAATTGTTTCAAACTTATTGGTTTCTTCATCTTAACAATGATCAAAATAACAAACTATATATTTTTTGAAAATGTTCTCAATCGGTTGGTTCCTCAGAAAAATCTTTAATATAAGAACAAAGGTATGTAAGGATACTTAAATATCATCTTAGATCTTTAATATTGTTGAGTTTAGGCATATTAACAATAGCAGCTACTTTTAGATTCATATTTGTAAATAAGTGACCTGATCTAGACATATTTTTAATTTGCATAAATTACACTTCAAATTTATGGATCTAGCAGTTTCGCCAACCTGCTTTAAAATAGAATCATATTCTTCTTTACTAGATGCATAAATTAAAAAATCTCAGCAGCTGAGCTTATTCCAAATGATAAACTTAAGAACCTATAGCAACCAAATGACCAAATGGTGTAGCAAATGTACATAACTTTGACGATTCTTCATCAAGAGGGATGATCCAAAATCCCGAATACCATCTAGTGTTGTAAAAAAATTGCATCCTTTAATTGGGCTTTGATAGTATCGAGTATGGGAAATGGGTAATGTGAACTGAGAATTGCTTTATACAAGTGGCGTGGATCTCAACAAATCCTAAGGTTAGCCTTATTATGTTTTCTAGTCTAAACATTAATATTTACCCACAGTGTTAGTTCACTTAATTTTGATATAACACCCAATCTTTCCATATGTTTGACTTCACTCTCTAGTTCAGTAAATAATTTAAATAGAATCCTTCAGACAGGTTCTAAGACCTTCAAAAATATATTTAAAGTAGTTTACAAATAACTTGGACTTTTCTCCTAAATTAGTCTTAATTGATAATGACTGATTTGGCTCTGACTCACATGTATTTTCTAAAGTGACACAATTAACTCTCTTGACTAATTTAAGTTACACAAGTTTTAAGACCTAGATTAGTACTACAATCCATCTCAATTAAATAGAATTTTATAACAATTTCTTTGCCTCTAATTTGACAATTTAAATCATCTTCGCTTCTAACATAAAGACCCTCTTAACTAAATGTTAGAACACGGGTAAACATAGAGTTTCTTTTCTGATAAATAAGACTTATGTAAGTGTTTAAACTCATTACATTAGTCAGGGCTACTCTCTCCAGGATACAACAAAGACTTCTTTAATCTATTATAATATTTATGTCACATGTTAGTAAATTTACATATGTGGTATTTTCCCAAATGAACCTAGAAATAGGTCATCAGACTGAACCTATAAGCTTTTAACCGAAGACCTATTTCTAAAGCAGAATTTTGCATAATGACCAACTTTATTAAAAAAATTACACTTTAGCTTTACTGCTGGGCATTTGTAGCAGTGCTCTTGACCACATCAAGTCATCGCCTTGGGCTTAATGATTGAAGTCTTGAAGAATTCCCTAGAAGGCTTGGACTTTTTCCTTGAAATTGAAAGGGTGACCTCCTTGGTTGAGCCTTTTTCAGGGTTCCTACAAAATATTGATTTGATGATGATTTCTAGATTTAATTTGTGATGTTGAATTTTGGACATTTTCATTGTTTAAGCAAGCTGGACTGCTTTGTTTACAGTAATTAATTTGACCCTATTCAATCAGACGTTTATGTCATTGTACGAGTAGCTGAGACAAGTGAAAATATATTTCACTAGATTTTCTTCCAAGTCATCAAATTCACAAGAAAGACTGAGATTTATTAAAGTTGTAACAAAATCTTCTAATGTATCAGTTTCTTGTTGCCTACGCGTGAAGCATTTGTAACATTCAAATAAAATATTGGCTTTTGGTGTGGAATATTCATTACACCTCTTGATTATTTAATCTAATTTCACTTGGTCATTGTCTAGGTTGAAAGAATTAAATACCGCATGAGCATCCGGACCTAGATGGTGTAATGGAAAAGTTACCTTGCATGAGTAATCTTTTTCCAGATTTGTGGCTCATAGAATTATGGTAAACTGCATTGTCCACTTTTTCCACATAAAAGAAGAATTTGAACTTTTTTAAGTCAATTTGCTGAAGCGCGCATTTAGCTGGTAGTTTGGGTGACTTTGAGATGTCAGCCATTTTATTATTATACTATTTAACAACTAAGGAGAACTGTCTTATAATATAATAACTGACTATTTATTTTTGACTATTATTGACTTCTGACATCATGTTATACACTTACGAGACCATAATAAAAGCTCAGCTTTACAACAAAACACTTTTAATGAATGACATCGGTAGATTGCCTAGTACAAGGGTCCCAGAACATTTGATTAAAGTGTTGTAGGCACAGTGCTTCCAACAGCCATACATTATAGTTATCTTACAATTTCAAACTTGTGATTGAATATTCCACCGTGGTTCGGATTCCACGTTAAACTGTAGGTCCTCCATTTCATCTCACAATCACCCTACCATTACACATTAGCGTAAAGTGCGTATAGCCCGAACTGGTAGTAAGACGCGGTGCTAATAATAATAATAATAATGATTGAATATTTATTTACTTTCTCTCTCTCTCTCTCTCTCTTCACAATTCTATTATATTAATAATTTTTCTATTTGTTTTTAGGGACCAATGATAAGGCAGGTGGTCTACACTATGCCCTACGGTGGGCATCACCTCAATCAATTAAGGAAACATTCATTCCAATAAGAGAGTGGAAGTACCCAAGCATGGAAGAATAGGTTCATATTGAACACATCCGTGATAAACAATAAAACATATATTATTAGTTTGTATATAAATTTTTATTTATTAGTCACTAGCCCAACCTCTTTATTTAAATGTGTCAAATTGTGTATACATACTTTTATATAATTAATATCAAAGCTAATGTTTTATAAAGTCTGTTCTCAAATTCTTAAACATCAAAATTCAAATGATTAAAGTTTAAAATATTCTAAAATATTGATGATTTTATTGATAAAACATCATTCTGGAACTACGTGCTGTAATACACATATTTAATATCCAGTGTATCAGTAATCCATAGACACATGGAAGAAACTCTGTGGTTATGCTTATATATTGTGTTGCATCTTTGAAGGTGAATTATGACATTTTAGGATAAGGATGAGTGGTACTTAGTAACCTAATGTTCATGTTTCAAGGAAAAAACGTAATTAGAGGTCGTTAATTGAAGAACTGACTGAAAAATTACATAAATACATTATTATGACAGACCTAAAATTAGTATTAAAATGTATTAACCTCAAGTAATTTACAAGCTATATACAGTCTGTTTACTATGGTAGAGGTCTATGTGATCTGATTAACAAACTGAAAATTAGATTAAAAATTGTGTAATTCCTAAGGACCAGTTTTAGTGAAAATAAAACAAACGGCGGTCGAACTAGAGGATATAAGAATAGTATGTTGCGAGGCCTACTTTTGGATACTGGCTTGATTGACAGATAAACATGAAGATCTGGTAGAGATGGCTTTGAATACGTATAATTATTCGATGAGAGAAGCTTCCCTAAACACTACCATTTCTATAGATAAATAACATTTACAAACGTGCAAATTGATCCAATTGAATATACACATATATTACTGCACTAAAACAGTTCACACAGAGCCTAGAACCAAGTCAAGATCTTGACAAGTTCATTTTCAACCGAGAAAGAGCGAGAAAGATAACGTGGTATGCAGAGCTATAATTTGCCAGTACAAATTTTCAACAACAGACTTGACTTTAAAAACAAAGAACTAACAAGCGAGGTAGAAGGTATTTTGATAAAGGGTGGCAATTTCTTCAAAATCCACTGCCAGAAAAGAGAAAATAGGGGAAATGTATTTATGAAAACAACCATTACAAATAAACTATCAACAATTAGAATTTCATGTCTGGTATAGAGTTACGCAAATCAAAAGAAAATACCTAAATAAATATACATTATAAGCTACGATGGCTAACTTAGAGAATAAAGTGATATTCAACCCATAAACCTTACTTTCTAAGTCTTGCTTGACTGGTTTACAATGGTGAATAATGATGCTACCTCGTCATTTCTAATTTTAATTTTAAGGGATACCCTCACCACTTGAAATTAAAATGTGTTCATTGTTAGTATGAATGTTGATATAAACAGTATTTCCTGTAGCTTTGAAAATCTCAATGTCTTTTTACTTACAACTACAACTAAGATAACATTTTTATTGTTAATATCAATTTTTTCTTACTCTTTATGCTGTGGCTTGCATATTTTAACTAATCTAAATGAAATTTTTATAATCATTGTTAATTTTAATTGTTTTTAAATTAACATTCTGTATTAATTCCTCACAGTGGTCATTTTATAAATCTACTTTGGGCACAATATCATTACTATCATTTTACTACTGATTCTTTATTTAATATTAATATAGATTCCATGTACACTTTACATTGTTTATCTTATTAAATCTTATCAAAACCAGATAGTGAAAGGTCAAAGGGATCACACACTTGCTAAATGTTAAGTTGTGTGAATTAAATATATCAAATCCAAATTGATTTCAACCATTTGTTTACATTATTGGATGGTATTGTTCTAATTATCTGTATCAATATCTATAAACAATCATCATCATTGTTTGTAGCTTAAGTGGCTTTTCTTACCAAGACACACATTCTTCCTATCCATGTATTTACATTTTTTAATCAAAGTGCAATAAAACCGTTCCTCACTATCAGTACGTAAATATTAAAAAAAAATTTAAATGGATATACACATTTTGTGCTATCATTGTTGGTATAGTACTGATTAGTACGCATGCGAGCTAAGATATTGACCTCACCTGGTCCAGTCTACATATTTTAATTTAGAAAAAATTTGCTTTTACAAACAGTGTTGTACAATCTACTAGTACCTAAATTATCATAGTAAATAGTAAATATCTGAGGAGACCTTAAATTCTTTAAGCAATCTATTTAACCTTTATGTTCTTTCCTTTACTGAGTGTGATATAAACTTGGTTACTGATAAGGTACCAACCTGCTTCGGAGGAGACATGGTCTAATATGCTACTCGCAAATCTCTCATACAACTTTCATATTAATCACAAAACTAATTAAAATAAGTATTTCTATATATAATGATAATCACATAAGAAATAGTATTGTAGTATATTATATTGTTACCCACCCTCTGTTCACTCTCCTTATTACAGCCCTCTTGCACTCCTAAAGATCATCACTCTCTTCGCCCCGCATAACACTCCCTCACCCCCCTTTTTAAGACAGACAGCCTCGTAGCCAGTTGGCAAGGTCTGGTCTCCGCCAACCCCACCCCTTCTTAATGGCCAGACACCCTGCGCCAACCCCCCTCCATAGCCTTGCAGCCTGCTAGGGGTTCACACAGCTAGGGCCAAGACTCTCCGAAATGACCTGACGGGATCGAATAAAAGAGAGCGACGAGCAGGCCAATCATCAGTCGTTGCCTCAGCTCCTCACTGGCAACATTACCTTTTGGGAATAAACGGGTGTCTACCACATCAGTGTGTTTGTCATATTTTGGACCGACGTCTGAACCTATTCCCCTTTCCTCCTATACCAACTCCACATCGATCAACGTGACTCTTCGCTGAGCCTATATTTCCCCTTCCCCCTACTCAATATCTACACCGCGACTCTTCGCCGAGCTCTTATTCCCCCTTCCCCCTACTCCAGTTCCGCACCGCTCACCGAGAATCTTAGCCGAACCCCTATTCCTCCTTTCTCCTACTCCAGCTCCGCACCGCTCACCGTGTTTTCGCCGAGCCCCAATTTCCCGCTCCACACTGCTCACCGCGACTCTTCGTCGAGCCCCCTATTCCCCTTTCCCCAGCTCCGCACCGCGACTCGTCGCCGAGCCCCCTATTCTCTCTTTCCCCTACTCCAGCTTTGCACCGCTCACTGCGACTTCACAGAGTTCCTCCCCTTCACCCTCACTTAATTCCCCTCCTCACAGAGCTCTACCCAGCTCCACTCATTCTCCCAGCACCCGAAGGTTTACACCCGACGTTCCGGGCAGAAGAAGGAGGGCCATCCCAGCGCACCTCCCCAACCCGAAACCGCTACTAACCAACACCCCGGGTATTTCACTACCCCCTTTTCAGGCCCTAGCCGGACTCCAGAACGACCTACCCCAGCCACCTCTTTAACTTCTCCCACCCTAAGAAACTCTACTACCCTTTCCTTCCCACCAGGATCACCCTTATCCTTCACCCCTCCACGACAATGTGGAGGACAACATGACTCCCCCCTCTCTCTTAACATCACTTCCACCACCAGACAGTATCTCTACTCCTCCTACCACCCAGGTCGCCTGTCCCCCCTCTCCCCTTCGAGGCCTAGTTATAACCTCCAACCCATTCCCTCCCCCTCGACCCTACCAATTCTCCCCCTCATCACTACCTACCCTATACCAGCGATAAGGACCCCCGAGTCCAACGCCTGGAACGGGCAAATCTACTTCCGGCCAAGAAGACACCTGGGGTCGTCCGTAAGCTGACCGATCTGTTCTAGCCATCCTACGTGGACATCAAGGAGTGGGTACCCCAGTTACCCCTATACAATAGCCGGGGTTACGACAATATGTTGTCACACTTCCCTCTCTAATTATACAAAATACTCTCTGCAAAATCAAGTTAACCTGAAACAAAGAACTTAGTTGTAGTTGTTGTAAGAACTTAGAATTCAAACAGTGGGTGTGAAGCTGGACCGAAACCCATTTAGTCACTATTGTCTGTAAATTACGGAAATGTGTCATATCAGGAAAGCGAAAGACAGTATAAATTGTATGAGAAATTGAATGTTCATATAAAATTAAAATCCCATTAGTAGTCCTTAATAATGTCAAAATAATCCATGGAAAATAATTTTAACTGCATTTAATAACAACGAGAAACATAAATACAGTTTAAATTTTAATGAAGCGCATTTGAAGTGAAATTATAAATAAAATGGATTAGCTCTTGTAATGTATTTAATCATAGAATTCTATGGATATTATAATGTGCAACATGGACCCTTCTTCACAAAGGTAAAAGTCTTGACATGACAGGCAAATTCAGTTGTTTTTAGATGGAAATAAAAAATGTATTGTTTCACTAAGCTAGAAGTTAAGCAACAAGTAAACTATGGCCAAAGGACCAGTGTTTTAGACCTGGGTTACTGGGTGTTTCTTTCAATAAACTTAACGTCTGTAATATGTCATTTATTTGATTTCTAAAAGGAAATAAAGGACTTAGACGGTGTTTATTACTAAATGATTGTAAACATGAATTACACTTTTACATATGTTATTTAGTTACAAGAATAGATATTTTTAAATTGATTTTATTTTATGTTCATTTGGGTATTTACAAAAAAGACCAATCTCGTTAAGTGACTGTTGTATTGTTGACAAGTGACTGATGTCATAACAAGCAACTAGAAACTGTAAATTTGGGTTTTAGAAGATGTTTCATTAAAAGGGTGCAAGTTTACAAGGGCAGATGTTAAGAGTACGGGTCTCAACTAAGTAAAGTTGTGGTGTTAGCAAAAATAAAACTTTAAAGTAAGTAGGGTTGGACATCCCGAACTCTCAGGAAAATGTCGAGAATTGATCCATTCCCGATAGTCGGACGGGAAATATAGCCCCCCCAGAAAGTACTACTGGCTCAATCTCTATTGGAGACAGTCATCTTATTGTTCTGTAGCAAACATGGGGGGAGGGGAGGGGTGGAAGGGGGTGTATTTTACTGCCTGTGGTGAGACTAACAAGTTGGGAAGTTTGTGGGTCAATGTGCTCTGTCTATCAACAGTTATTTCTTAGGTTCAGCAAGTGATAGAGCTAGAAAGATTTAGAGGACAGAGCTATATTATGCTCTACCATCTTCTGGAGCAAAGAAATAGGGAGAGGAAGTAGCTTGTCAAGGTCAACTATTGTTGTTAGCAACCAAAGAGTAGAGATTACAGGGTTGTTAAACAAAGAACCTTCAAAGGGTGTCAATTCTAGAGCACTTTGAAGCGGCTTTAAACAGAGGGAAGTTGCAAACATTGAGAATATATAGAGTAACAAACCTAGGCAATATTTAAGGGGTTTTGCTCTTAAATAATATCTAAGGTATTTTAAACCTAGATAGCCTAATTAAGAGGTGTTGAAATAAATACCTTAATGTTATTTCTAATTTGTAAAAGTTTCAAATTTTCTATAATTTATTGTAAGCAGACTATCTTTAAATTAATTTATTTTAGAACAATAAAGATGTATTTTATTATTGATAATGTAAAATAGTCCCTGGATAAGAAATTTGAACAAAATCATTAACGGTATTTAAAAAAAATCCTTACAAAAATAAGTAATTAGTAAACCACTAATAAATGAATATTTATATATAAAAAAAATTGGATAAAATTATTGAGGGTGGTTATTCCAAAATGGTTTTACTTTCTACATGCAAATGCAGGTACACTTGCTCTACAGATTTGACTCTCTCAAACTAAAAGAAGCATAATTCTCAAATAGCTTAAAATTTTCCGTTGTGAGCTTTTTAAGAAAACTACTGTATTAGGTAAGTTAAACCTAGGGTCCGTTTTCATTATGCCAAGTCTCCTAGCTCTGAAAATATGCTTAAAAGGATATTGAAAATGAGCTTATTTCACATATTCACATTTTTTTTCTATTAATAAAACTCAAAATATGGGGGCACTAAAGAAAAACAGCCCTGTTGGAATTTTTTGGCATTTCGGCCTGAACCTATAATTTTAAATAAGGCACCATTGATTAAATATTCCATAAGAGCTGAACATCATCTACGGCAGTTTCTCGTATACTGAAGCGGCCCCCATAATTACACCGAATTTAGATTCGAATATCAATTTTCCCATCTCATCGGCAGCCCAGTCTATATCAGGAGTAACACCTTTGCCCATTTGACCAATGAGGTGGGTCATATGCTGTTAATCCCTAGATACTACTTATAGATTTTCCAGTGGTGAAATGGGTTATATTTACAGATAGAATGGTTTTTTTTAAATTTGTAAAGCTGTGTACTACTTCACATGACGTCACGGGACAAAACTTCAAATTTGTCATTTCTGAAGAAGTTGAACTTTTATACTGTAACGACATGCTGTTTCCTCCCAAGATATCTGCCACAGCACCCATTGTCCTCCACCCAATTTACGCTCATTGGAAGCTATTTAACATGTGTCGATTTTCAAACCCACTCCAACCAAGTATGCCACAACCATAGCATATAGAAATAAAGTGTGAACACTTGCCGTTACATGCAATGTCAAAAAGTTGTGCTAGGGTGGATTCGAGAAACTTGACTGCAGTAATCAAACTGGCTGGGTATTGTATTCTTTCAGTACTGGTATATCGTATGAGTGTGGGGGTGCTGAATATTTTTTTTGTTATATATTCATTTGTTGCGTTTCGTGTTTGAAACCTCCGTTTTTAAATTCAAGATGGTTCTTTAGTTATTATCTAATATGTAGTATATGCTTCAATCATGCAGACACATTTTATAATGGGATGCAAATCAGGCTATGACAAAGCTTCAAGCGGAAAAATACATTATTTTCAACCTCTTCAAGACAAATGCCGGGTTGTAAAGTGGGAGCAGGCAATTCCAAAAAGAGACGGTCAAGTTTGAAATTTAGGTTTTGTGACTTACCTTTTTCTGAAGATTTTTTAATCATTGCAGAATAGATTAAACTTCCTCGATCAAATTGGTGTTTAAAACCCAGTTCTATTTTACATAGATTTCCTAACCTGCCAAAGTATTTTAGTCAAGATATAAAACAAGGAATACTCCTAAAAAACAAACATCTGATGTTCCAAAATTGAGTAAGATGGCCACAAAAGAAATGATAAAGGTGTTAAGTGTTGCAAAACATGTTAAAAATTATATCGTCCAAATTTTTAATTATGTGTTTATGGAAAGTGGTTGATTAGTAATTGAGATTTCTTGAAACTTTACAAATAGATTCATAATGCCATAAAAAAAGAAACCTGAGCAGACAAGTAGGCCTACAAGCCTTAATGTAAAATTTATATTAACGAAGAAAAATAAATGTAATACAGTGTAATATAATTCAAAATATAATATTAAGTATCGGTTCAAAAAACAAAAAAAACATAGCATTTCATTTATGCTTTAACACAGCTGCTATAAGAAGACAACATATATATGTGGATTCAACAGATAAATACATATTTAATTGATACTATGTAAAATAATTTAAATCTGTAATAGTTATAAAAATAATAAATGCATAAGATATTACTGGAATCCAAGATTGTATATATTATTAGTAGCTTGCTATTATTATTACCATAAATCACAAATATAATTTAAGAGTAAAATTGCTTGTATTAAGATAGATTAAATAAATACTTTATTCAACTATGGTATTAATAAAAAAAATAAAAATTGTCAGTTTAAAATTTATTTTTTAAGTATTTTGCACGGTTAAAATACATTTAGTAGGCTAATAATAACAAAGTAATTTAGAGTAGCTTATCTACTTAACTGCGTTATGGTATTCTACATTATTGTATTGTTCAGTTGCCGGCTGGCCAAATCAATGCAAGCGCTTCAAGCGTCTGACCCATACAAGCTAATAGTGTGTCCACACTCTCATTTCTATATGCTATGCCTCAACTTAAAATTTCTAAGAAACCTGAAGAATTCATTACGAAAAGAAATTCATACTGAATGATAAAGTAGAGGCCATAGCCAAACCATGCACGGTAGGGCACTTGTTCATAAAATAACCAATAATCAATTATAGGCACTATATAAATAACATATTTTACCTTTAATAAGATGAAATACATATAAAAAAATATCAACTACATATGTTTTATGATCAAGTAAATGAAAAGGCAAATAGACAAACTCTGCTCCATTCTTATAAGTTAGGGCCATTATATAGTCGGTTAAGGTAAGAATGCTATCGTTCAGGGTAAATGAAGTTAAGGCTGATTTTCTGATATTTTCCTCTCCCTCTATAAACCAAAATACACTATTAATAAAACCATACAGTGTGAAACTTGTACACCGCAATATTCTAAAATTTAACATAGTATGTGAGGTAAAGTATATGAAATAAAACAATGACATGCCTAAGCAGCTTTTATTAAAAATAATTGCCTTTGTGTAAAATGGAGTAACAAAAGAAAATCTATTCAAACAATCTTGTTTCACTGTGTTTTCACAATAGTTTCTATTATTATTATTATAATAATAAAGAAAAAATATTTTAAAAGCACAGAAAATAAACAAATACAAAAAATGGCACAGTTAACATAAAGTGTAAATAAAAATAAATTTTGCCAACAGCAATCAATGGATTCTGAAAATATTAGGTCTAGTGTATTCTTTATTAAAAATATTTGTGTAAGATATTTATTTTACTAAAGGCACAGCGAGTGAGTGGTCCAATTATCACAGAAACAGAACATGAATACTTTCATTTGTCTATTTAAAAAAAAAATAGATCATGTTGAAGGCTTGGGTTTATTACATTGATTATTTAAACTAGTATGTTAGTATTAACTATATTATGCTATAGTATAACAAATTTGTGTATATATTTAATAACATTTTTTATAAACATACAATTTACATTTTATAATAGATATTTTTAAAACCAAACATTTAAGCACTAATATCATTACTTAGAAATAACTTCAAAATATATATTTAACAACTTATATATTAATATTAATGATCTATAAACATTTGAGTTGTTTATTTATTTTTTAACATATTAATAATCAGTAATACGCAAAATCAATTATGTGTTGTACTTAAAGTGATTGTGATGGATACATGAACAACAACACTTCATAGTTAAAGTTCTGTGGTAATTACAGTTTTACGAGTGACAGTTTCTGGTTTGCTTTTTGCCAGAAGTGTTGGAGGTGTAATATTTTCCGACGCTACAAGCCATGGTGAAATTTTACTAAGACTTGTAGCTGCCATGGTAACTGATGCAGGGGTGTTATCATCAGCCATTATTTCAGAAAGTTGCTTATTACAAGGCACATCTTCTTGATTAGTGCAGTGTTCCTATAACATCAAAAAACAAATATGGATCAAAATTCTAAGAAAATAAATTTACAAAACAATGTTTTACTAATTATTTTATTATAGTTGTATACATAAGCTTTAGTGCCAGTTATAACTATCAAAGATAAATTAATTTATGTTTAATTGGGCTAGGTTGAGTTTGCTAATGAAGTTCAACTAAGGTTATGTTAATATGACTAAGGTGGATATTCAGGGTGGCCAAAAATTGGGAACTATAGGGGATTTTGTTAATCGGGGAAAAGTGGTTGAAATTAGCTGTCTGTTGGGAATTTAAAGGCGAGGACTAATCTAAATATGTTTGGTGCATATAAATGTCAAACATTTGGCAGGGGCAAACCACTACAAATATATTCTAGAACCATTTAACTAAGCAAAGAATCCAAAAGGACCACTCTAAATATTTTGGTGAAAAGTTTAAATTTTAAAATGTTTCCAGGAAAAGAACTCTCAAAATAGCTTCTAGGGGCATTTAATTCTTTAGGGTTGAGTCCCCAGACAGGGTGTAGCACATTTGTAAACATACTATTCTTTAACGTGCCTCCTCTCCGCTAGTGGCTGTGCAGACATCACAAGTGGAATAATGACTTTCTGATCAAGACATTAAAAAAAGTTGGATGAGGATGTTGAGTAATTTTAGGGGGGAGGGTTGAGTCCTGTGGTGGCTCGTGGTGAAGTCACCCAACAATTTTTTTTATTACAAATCGATTTATCAAAAGATAATGAATTCTCAGGAAAGATATCTATGTATAGCTGTAATTAAAAAAGGCTTCATAATGTTTCAAATCAAAAAACATGTGTATTTGCTCAAATTGTATACACTATATGAAATTTACTCGCTTAACGAATAAGGAAATTACAACAGGTAGGTTTTTAATATTAATGAGGATGTAAAGAGTTTTGCCATATTGTGAGAGCAAAGCTGTCGGAAAATAGTCACAAAACACTTGCTTGAACCACTTAGCGATGCCAATATTTTCTTGCTTACCTCATTTTTGTTTATGTGTGAGTGTATGTAATGTAAATAATCAATTTTAATGCACAATATGTTTGTTTACAAAGGGAAGAGATGTGTTCAAACCAAACAACTACAATATCATTAAATACCTTGTGTTGGCAAACCCCTAATTTTTCAGTGAATTCCCATGAAACATTTTTAATTATGCATTCTCTGACTATTCTACTTTTTTAAATGGTTAAACCTTTACAAACAATTTCAATTTACTTTTAATAGCTTTTCCTCAAATACACACATTTTTCTTTAAACATCATACTCTAACTTCTTCTGAAAATATCAGAAAATTATGAGAAAAAATGTATATGCTATATTTGGAAGAAGGTACAGGAAAGGTGGATGGAAACATATTCAAGTGTATGAACATAATATGGCTTTCACAATGAAAATAACACAGTTAACAATTTACATTGCTGCCATTTGAGAGAGTTATGAGCTAATCCGCCAAATCCCCTGACCTTAGTTTCTTTCTATCAAAACTCAGGAGGGAGTGTGAAACACACAATTTAACTTCCTAAAAGAGGAAATAAAAAACAAAAATGGGAGAAAAGGAGAATGGTAATTAATGATAGGAGGCCACTTAGATAGGAACATATAATAGTAATGAATAACAAAGTACAAACATAGAAAATTGACATTGGATGCAAATATATATCTCTTTAAGAAAAAACATATTTTCCTTCTTTGATGTAAAATATGAGTTGGCTTGGTGGCTAAATAATTTCGTAGTAATGGAAATTGATAAATATAAAATATCCTATATATATTTAATGAAAAAAACAACTAAAAAATGCAAATTTAATTAAGAAAGCCCACCTAAGGAAAGAGGGAAAATGTGGGAAGGATCCAATGCAAGTTTGAAAGTCCTGGTTGTGGGTGCGAGGGTGGATGGGTACAGGATTTGACACAAACCACAAAGATCCGGACAAGCCTGTACCTATCCACACCGGTACCCACGAGGACTTTTAATCAATCCTGCTACACCACCAAACTATTAAGAGAATTTTCCAAACAGTGCAACAGTTTTCAACTCAGGCTGTGGTAACAGGCCCACCAATGGATTACCACATGGCCTAGTTTCTTTCTTCCTAAGATATTAACACTTCTGTTTCTAATTTTTTAATGTGATATATGTATATTTCTAGTTTATTAGTTACCTTTTTTACAATTAACTATTATATATTTACATTTAACTTATATTATTTATATGGAATAACCAGAGCCAAGGCTTTTAGAAATTTATGTTTACTGCTACCACAGCCAAAGCTATTAGACATTTATTTTTATTCCTATAACAGTTGTCACAAGGTTTTTCTAACAGTTTCTTTTTTAATTAAAAATGGAGTAATTCAGTGTTTGTATAAAGTGTATTCCCTTTTGGATTTTTGTTTGATAAAAGCAACAATGCCGAAATATTACTCTATTTGTGTTAAAGCGTGTGTGTGGCTACTTCTATTAATATAAGACAGAAAAAAGGAAGATTTCTTGGGCTTTCTTGATTAAATTTCCATTTGTTAATTTTTCTGTATTTTTTTTTTTTATCAATTTCCATTTTTATACTATGTTCGTCTAAGTGTCCCATCATTCTTTACCAATTTCCTTATTAACATTTTTTTTGTTTCCGCTTTTAAGAAGTTGTGTTGTATGTTTCACACTCCCTGCTGATGAGTTTCGATAGAATGAAACCTAGGTCGGGGAAATGTTAGTAAGGATTGGTTTTCTTCGAGAGGCAGTCATTACCTCATTATCTAATAGCAGTAATGCAAAGTGTGAAATGTTTTATTTTCATTGTAAAAGCCAAATTGTGTTCTTCCCTTTTAATCGGTTTCTTCTACCCACCTTTCCTGTACCTTCTTCAAAATATAACAAAATATCTCAACAAGTGAATAGAAGTTTTCCTGAAAATGTATTTGTGATAAATACTATTTGGGTGTTTGTAGGGATGAGTGTGGGCATGCCTAAGAGCATTGCCGTAACAAAAACTATAATATTTAAACCAAAACCATATATATATATATTAAGGTGTCCCAAAAAAATGGAATTATTTTTTCCACATATCCTCTTATTTTTTTCCTTTTATGTCAAAACAATTGTAAATAAAGTTTCATGTAATTTGAACTACGGCAACCCGTGCCGACTTGCATATAAACGTGTCAGTCAGTACATGTGTACTTGAGCGAGCGAACGCTGACGACACGTGTGTGTAGCGGAGCACCCAACAGCTGCAAATGGTAAAGATAAAACAAAAAAGATAAAGGAAGGTTTTGGAATGTTTCGACAGTGAGATTGTGCAACCCGTGAAACGTGTCAGTACCAGTTCACTCAGGACAGCGCACGTCTACGTGTCAATGTGCTTATAATTCCAAGTTGTTTAATTAGTAAATGTTTGGATAGTTTTTAATCAATGAACAGAACATGGCAGTGGAATTTCGTAGTTCTAAAAAAGTGATATTTTTAATAGGTAATATAAGACATCAAATAACGGGTTCAAAACTTCCGTCTAATAGACAAGTTCTCGCAGTTTTGTTTTACAATATTCGAGAAGTGAATTTAAGTGTTAATAAAAGTGCAAATCTCGCTATTCGCGAATGTATTATATTTTGGAAAAAGGCACGCATACCTACCAAATCGCTGCCAAATTGTGTGAGGAAGCTTGTTAATATGTATCAAGTTTGGAGAGACTTACAAAAAAATGCAAATAAATTACAAGACGTATTCAAGCGGCGACAACAAGAATTTGTAATTAATTTAGACAATTTGTTCGACATTGCACATGCTGATGCACTTCAATTAATGAAAATAGAGGAAGATAGGATGTTCTTGCAGCGCCAAAGAGAGCCGGGCCGACCCGGTCACTTAGGTGGAGTGGATAAAAAACTGGCCAAAAAAGAGGAAAGGGCGCGACTTCGAGCTGTCAAAGAAGACAATCGGCGAATAAAATATGTTTCCGATTCAACATCCTCGGCATCATACGAACCATTGCAAGAAGATTCCTCTTCGAATTCTAGTGAAAATATGGATTCAGAAGATTTCCCAACACTGATCGAAAGCTCAGAACCTGGGACAAGTAAATCAGTATTGAGGAAAGACTTTATTACTCCAAAGTTAGTTGCTGCATTAGACAGGTGTCAGTTAAGTATGCGAGATTCTGTGTTTATTCTTGAAGCTACTATTGATGCACTTGGATTTAACATTGACGAATTTCCGATAAGTAAGTCTTCAATTCAAAGAATCCGAACAGAAAAACGGAAGGAACGTGCGGAAAACATAAAAATTGATTTTCAAAACGAGGTACCGGATGTAGTGACCTTACATTGGGATGGCAAACTGTTGCCTGCTTTGAGTGCTCGAAAATCGAAAGAAGAACGCTTGCCTATAGTTATTTCATTTGGACTAAAAGAACAACTCATTGCTGTGCCGAGACTGGATAATTCCTCAGGCAAAGAACAGGCGCAGGCTATTTGGAAGGCGATCTTAGATTGGAATCTCGAAAACAAGGTCCAAATTCTCTGTTGTGATACTACGGCTTCGAATACAGGTCGTTTTAATGGTGCTTGTACGCTCCTCGAGCAAAAATTTGATAGGGAAATGCTTTTTTTCGCTTGCCGCCATCATGTATACGAACTGGTGTTAAAGGCCGTATTCGAAGTGAAAATTAAACAAGTGACAACAAGCCCCGATATTCCACTCTTTAAAAAGCTCAAAGAGAATTGGAAAAATATCGATCCCACTAAAATACAGTGCTATAGAGAAACAGTGGAACTGTTCAGAACCGTACCCAAACTTGAAAATTTGCTGGACTTTTACCGAGATGAACTTAAAAATGTTATGGTCAGAGAGGACTATCGAGAATTGATCGAACTTTCTATGGTATTTTTAGGTGGAGATGCAGAAAAAAAAATTAAAATCAGACCTCCGGGTGCCATGCACCAAGCTAGATGGATGGCCCGAGCGATTTACTCCCTAAAACTATCGTTATTTAGTTCTCAGCTGAAATTAAACACCAAGGATAAGAAAGCACTGTTAGATGTCTGCTTGTTTATCGTAACAATCTATGTTAAACCATGGCTTCAATGCATTTTGGCAGTTAAAGCACCCTACAAAGATTTGTGCTTTTTGAAATCTTTGAAAGCTTACGAAAATGTGAATGAAAATATCTCGAAAGCTGCTTTACAGAAATTTCTCCAGCATTTATGGTATTTGACTGATGAAATAGCAGTATTAGCACTTTTTGATGATGATGTGGACGAAGAAACAAAATTAAAAATGGTGGCAAATTTACATAGAGAAAATTTCTCGACTCATGAGAAAAGATACATTCCATCGAAGGAAGAACTTTGTGGTTCATTGTATGGTGAGTTTGATACATTGATTTTGTAATTGTTTATTTAGTTATTTATTTATATCACGCAATTGTTACCTGTTATTATTTTTTTTACAGAAAAAAGCATCGATGATTTCATATCAGTCAAAAGCCATTCATTGTTTTCTAGACTCAAAATTGATGATAGTTTTCTCAACGAGAGTCCCTCTTCATGGGAGAATAACGCTTCTTTTCTAGACGCAAAAAAGACTATATCAGTACTTAGAGCAGTGAACGATACAGCTGAAAGAGCGGTAAAACTAATGCAGGACTTTCATGGATTAATAACGGTTGAGGAGGAACAAAAACAATTTTTGTTTCGTTGCGTACAAGAACACACGAAGATCTATCCTGACTGTAAAAAGCAAACATTGAAACGAAAATATGTTCAGTAATGTTTCTTTTACTGTAATATGTTAATAAATATCTGCTTTGATTAAAATGGTGTCTTATGTACCAAAGAAACATACATTTTACAATCTTTCCATAGTATTCCCCGTACAAGATCTCACGTTCAAGTTTGAAGTAAAGTCGGCACGGGTTACCGTTATCTTATTGCAATAATACATTTTATTTAAGTTACTGAGGTGAAATAGAAAAAAAATAGAGGGTATGCGTATTCGACTTTGCAAAAAAAATATTTTACCTTGTATCTTGGGACACCCTAGTGTATATTTAGCACAGCGTCTTACTACCCGTTCGGGTTATACGCTTTAAGTACTAATTATGCTAATGGTTTAGGAAGGTTGAATTAGAGGAAGTGAACCCGCATTTGCGTGGAGGGAGAGTGGAAAACCATTTAGGAAAAACCACCCAGAGCTCACCTGACTGAGATTTGAACCTCGATCTCCCCGTCCTCAGCAGTCGAGCTTAACACGACAAGCGCATTAGCCAACTACGCCACCGAGGCGGTTTGAACCAAAACAAGTAACATTATAATATTCTATGCATTTTAAACTGTAATCATGTGTAATTTATTTTATTTTGTTTTGTTACGCATATCAAAACTAACTAGGTTAAACATAATTGCCCAAAAGTTTTGATTATATATTTTGGGACATTCTTGATTGAATTTACAAAAAAGTCTTATAGAGAGAGTCAATAAACAGATTAAATTTAATTAGTTTCATATATGAAGACTTGTATTCCTTGTTAAGCTTAATTTTATGTTACATATTCTTATTCATAAAATTACCCTGTGTTTGCTTTCACACCAACACAATTATCATTTGATTTGTGTTTCTTCATAATAACTTTATTATTATCAATAATCAAGTATACTAATTGCACAAGTCTACAAAAACACTTAACGTCTATTAATTGGCAGACACACAAAATGTTAAAAATTGTATTAGCTGCTCTCATTCAGAAAAAGCTAATCTGGAAAAATGAACATGCTGATGTAAGAGTTGCTGTATGTTAATTAAAATGAGTTTAGCTAGGTGAATAAAATTAAAAGGACCGTGTGTAATGTGTATCAATAACAAATTCGCCAAACTAATATTTATTTTGTTAAATGTAAAGGCCTATGTTTTATGATCAAGGAAAAGAAAAGACAAAATCTGGTTCTTACTTGTAATATACGACCAGAGTTAAATTTGTCAAGGTAAAACTGTTACTATTCAGGATATATGGAGTGTATCGTTATAATTATATCTTATTTTTTAAAAAGGTTGTAGGCACACACCATCTGTTTGTTAGGTTAAGTTATACAGATCGAATTTACCTGCAAAATTGTATACTCCTGTAAATGATAATCACAGTACACTGCTGGTGTGCAGAAATATCACCTTCCGCTTGTGTATAGCAGTAGAGAATTATAGTTATATCTTAATATTGTACCTGTCAACTTTTTTCAAGCGCATAATGAAATGTCAAGGATTAGTGTGATTTCATATATTTTCTAGGAACAAAGTGCTGGGAAAGTGCATGTTGCAATCAATACATCCAAACATATTTAGACATGTATTTAAGTGATATAGAGAGATTTAAATGAACTTTTGCTCTCCGTTTTATCATGCAACTTGTATTTAATACTAGAATTAAAAATAAGAATACAATACACAAGTAATAAATCTCATAACAACTGTTTGTCTTATTTTACATTTCATTGCTTTGATTGATGTATATGTTTTTTTTAAATAATTTAAAATGAGTTGTGCATTTTATCTTTAAATAACACAGGTGTGAAGAATCCAACATATGGAAAATGTGAGAAAATAGATTATAATTTCAAGAAATGAAATTGATAACATATTCAAGTGAACTATGGTTAATATTTGGAAAGGGCGAACTTCTTGGATGGAGGAGGTGGGGGGAGGGGGTTCCAAGAATATTTCTAATAAACATTAGAGGGGAAAAAAAAAATGTATCGCAAAATTTTCAGTGAAAGTGTTTGTTATCCCAGGAATTTTAATTATTAAAACTAAAAAAGCAGGATAAGGAAGATTAATTTCAAGAAAATGAATCTGCATCAACCCATTGGAGTAGACATATGGAACTGTTCCATATGATAAGAGGTTTATTTTCTTCCATAAGCTCTAAATTTTTTTTATTTCATACTGTTTTATTCTATACAATGGTCCGACATCAAGTAGGCCATGAAATGATTGTTTTTATAGTGAGCTTGTTTATTGGTTTATGGTTTAGTTATCTTTGGATTCAATCTAAACAAACATTGAATATAATCGCGGGAAAAGTGTTTAGCAAACAAAATAAATTGAAGATTTATTAGAAATTATAGGATTCAAAAATTGAAATAAGTGAGGAAAGTGATACAGATAGTGTTGTGGCCAGTGTCAAGCAGCAAAGAAGATAGACTAGAGTTAGGCCAACCGTATCATACACTTATTAATAATTAAGGTGGTTTTTTGCCAGAATGTGACTTTTAAAAAGTATTTAATTTCATTTAAAATAATATAATAAATTCAAATAAAAGTAAAAGCCAGAAAACATTATTTTGAAATGCTGCAAAAATAGCCTATTTTTACTCGCATTTAATTCCTGCCACTATTTACAATTATGTGAAAAAATATTACAAACCTAATGGGTTAAATAAATATATGAGAGATGGAAAATGCAATGTGAAAGAAAAAAACACACCTCTGTGCACTTGATTGGGATTGAAATCTTGCCTTCCAGGTTAAAGTATGCTAATACACGACTTCTGTTTAGGTTATGAATTGTCACTTTATTTTTTAAAAAGTTAATTTGCTACTTTTATCATTAATTCTTAGATAAGGAGCATTTTGAAATTTTTTAATACAAGTATCCTTTCTTTTAGATCACCCAAGTTTTTCGAGAGTAAATTTAGCTTAGAGAGGGAGGGCCAAACTAATTTCTATAAAAAATAAGCACATTTTTTGTTTGTTTTTTATATACATTTTTTTAAAATCACCTGTCCCTGAATACTTTCATTCACATGGAGACCATTTGAACCCCAACCACAAGCGAAACCAAGCCTTTCATTAAATGATGATAATTTTCTGATGCTCAAACCATCAAGAATTTAGATGATGGGGGGGGGAAACTATATAGAAAAAACGTTGATAACTAAATAATCAAGGGGGGGGGGGAAACTATATAGAAAAAACGTTGATAACTAAATAATCAGGAAATAAAAGTTAAGAATACACTCAAATATTTGGGAAATTGAAAAAACGATTCCATAAGCCCACTAGATGTTTTTTTTATCCATGCAATAGACAGGTTTGTTCTCCTGAACAATATTTACAGAGTTGGTTGGTGTGCTCAGTTATTACTTGATACAATGGAATATGATCTCAAATGACTGCACTATAAAGTGGTTTTACATCTGTATCAATGTACATTTTCTTAAATGCCATCCTTTTCATTCTGTTTATTTGAGTTATTTTAACTCATCAATGGTAAATGTTGGCACTAGTGTGTACTAGCATATGTTTTATCACAATAGACTTTCTAAAAATGGAATGTTGAGTCTAAAACTAAACACTTTATTAAGTATTTTACCCAAGATATGTAAAATAACAGTTAAGATTCATAGGTTAAAACAATTCATCTAAAAAAGCAATAATTGTCATAGCGTCAGAAATATTAGCAAAAAATAAATTAATTAGCCACCCTTGTTATTAGTGGTCTGTATGTTAAAGCACGAAATGAAATAGTTATTTTGAGTACAATAATGAAACCGATATAGTTTTCATCATACAGTATAGTCCCGGAAACTCGACACACACACACACAATTGTTGGTGCCAATCATCACAATCTAAGGTCATTCAACATTATAACCTCTCAGTTTGTTTGTGTAACTCGAATGGAACAGTTATGCTGGGGTGTTTTTACGTGCTGTGTTTTTTAGTTTTCAAATTCAGTAATGTGTTATTCAAATCAATAAAATTTATTTACAGTACTGTATTACACCATTTCTGTATATACACTAGGGTGTCCCAAGATACAAGGTAAAATATTTTTTTTGCAAAGTCGAATACCTATACCCTCTATTTTTTTTCTATTTCACCTCAGTAACTTAAATAAAATGTATTATTGCAATAAGATAACGGTAACCCGTGCCGACTTTACTTCAAACTTGAACGTGAGATCTTGTACGGGGAATACTATGGAAAGATTGTAAAATGTATGTTCCTTTGGTACATAAGACACCATTTTCGTTTCAATGTTTGCTTTTTACAGTCAGGATAGATCTTCGTGTGTTCTTGTACGCAACGAAACTAAAATTGTTTTTGTTCCTCCTCAACCATTATTAATCCATGAAAGTCCTGCATTAGTTTTACCGCTCTTTCAGCTGTATCGTTCACTGCTCTAAGTATTGATATCGTCTTTTTTGCGTCTAGAAAAGAAGCGTTATTCTCCCATGAAGAGGGACTTTCGTTGAGAAAACTATCATCAATTTTGAGTCTAGAAAACAATGAATGGCTTTTGACTGATATGAAATCATCGATGCTTTTTTCTGTAAAAAAAATAACAGGTAACAAATGCCTGATATAAATAAATAACTAATAAAAAATTACAAAATCAATCTATCAAACTCACCATACAATGAACCACAAAGTTCTTCCTTCGATGGAATGTATCTTTTCTCATGGGTCGAGAAATTTTCTCTATGTAAATTTGCCACAATTTTTAATTTTGTTTCTTCGTCCACATCATCATTAAAAAGTGCTAATACTGCTATTTCATCAGTCAAATACCATAAATGCTGGAGAAATTTCTGTAAAGCAGCTTTCGAGATATTTTCATTCACATTTTCGTAAGCTTTCAAAGATTTCAAAAAGCACAAATCTTTGTAGGGTGCTTTAACTGCCAAAATGCATTGAAGCCATGGTTTAACATAGATTGTTACGATAAACAAGCAGACATCTAACAGTGCTTTCTTATCCTTGGTGTTTAATTTCAGCTGAGAACTAAATAACGATAGTTTTAGGGAGTAAATCGCTCGGGCCATCCATCTAGCTTGGTGCATGGCACCCGGAGGTCTGATTTTAATTTTTTTTTCTGCATCTCCACCTAAAAATACCATAGAAAGTTCGATCAACTCTCGATAGTCCTCTCTGACCATAACATTTTTAAGTTCATCTCGGTAAAAGTCCAGCAAATTTTCAAGTTCGGGTACGGTTCTGAACAGTTCCACTGTTTCTCTATAGCACTGTATTTTAGTGGGATCGATATTTTTCCAATTCTCTTTGAGCTTTTTAAAGAGTGGAATATCGGGGCTTGTTGTCACTTGTTTAATTTTCACTTCGAATACGGCCTTTAACACCAGTTCGTATACATGATGGCGGCAAGCGAAAAAAAGCATTTCCCTATCAAATTTTTGCTCGAGGAGCGTACAAGCACCATTAAAACGACCTGTATTCGAAGCCGTAGTATCACAACAGAGAATTTGGACCTTGTTTTCGAGATTCCAATCTAAGATCGCCTTCCAAATAGCCTGCGCCTGTTCTTTGCCTGAGGAATTATCCAGTCTCGGCACAGCAATGAGTTGTTCTTTTAGTCCAAATGAAATAACTATAGGCAAGCGTTCTTCTTTCGATTTTCGAGCACTCAAAGCAGGCAACAGTTTGCCATCCCAATGTAAGGTCACTACATCCGGTACCTCGTTTTGAAAATCAATTTTTATGTTTTCCGCACGTTCCTTCCGTTTTTCTGTTCGGATTCGTTGAATTGAAGACTTACTTATCGGAAATTCGTCAATGTTAAATCCAAACGCATCAATAGTAGCTTCAAGAATAAACACAGAATCTCGCATACTTAACTGACACCTGTCTAATGCAGCAACTAACTTTGGAGTAATAAAGTCTTTCCTCAATACTGATTTACTTGTCCCAGGTTCTGAGCTTTCGATCAGTGTTGGGAAATCTTCTGAATCCATATTTTCACTAGAATTCGAAGAGGAATCTTCTTGCAATGGTTCGTATGATGCCGAGGATGTTGAATTGGAAACATATTTTATTCGCCGATTGTCTTCTTTGACAGCTCGAAGTCGCGCCCTTTCCTCTTTTTTGGCCAGTTTTTTATCCACTCCACCTAAGTGACCGGGTCGGCCCGGCTCTCTTTGGCGCTGCAAGAACATCCTATCTTCCTCTATTTTCATTAATTGAAGTGCATCAGCATGTGCAATGTCGAACAAATTGTCTAAATTAATTACAAATTCTTGTTGTCGCCGCTTGAATACGTCTTGTAATTTCTTTGCATTTTTTTGTAAGTCTCTCCAAACTTGATACATATTAACAAGCTTCCTCACACAATTTGGCAACGATTTGGTAGGTATGCGTGCCTTTTCCCAAAATATAATACATTCGCGAATAGCGAGATTTGCACTTTCATTAACACTTAAACTCACTTCTCGAATATTGTAAAACAAAACTGCGAGAACTTGTCCATTAGACGGAAGTTTTGAACCCGTTATTTGATGTCTTATATTACCTATTAAAAATATCACTTTTTTAGAACTACGCAATTCCACTGCCATGTTCTGTTCACTGATTAAAAACTATACAAACATTTACTAACTAAACAACTTGGAATTATAAGCACATTGACACGTAGACGTGCGCTGTCCTGAGTGAACTGGTACTGACACGTTTCACGGGCTGCACAATCTCACTGACGAAGCATTCCAAAACCTTCCTTTATCTTTTTTGTTTTATCTTTACCATTTGCAGCTGTTGGGTGCTCCGCTACAGACACGTGTCGTCAGCGTTCGCTCGCTCAAGTACACATGTACTGACTGACACGTTTATATGAAAGTCGGCACGGGTCGCAGTAGTTCAAATTACATGAAACTTTATTTACAATTGTTTTGACATAATAGGAAAAAAATAAGAGGGTATGCGAAAAAAAAAATTAATTCCATTTTTTTGGGACACCCTAATATACACCATTATATTAATCACAATATAGTGTACTATATGTATATTACGGTTAGTGTACTGTACAATACTACACTACAGTCCAACTGTAACAATAATATTCGATACTGTACTGTGATTAATCCTAGTTTAGTAAATATGGCAGAGTTAACATTCATCTTATGCAAGTTCATTCATAAAACTCGACATTTCGATAACTCAACATCATCTCAGTCCACATGAGGTTGAGTTTCCGAGACTCTACTGTATATACAAATAGGCAAAATAGTTATTTAAACGAAACAATGAACAAAACATTTTGCAACATACACATTTGTACTTACTTATTTACTTTTATAACTTAACCAAACAATAGTCATTAGGGCAACCCCTCAATAAACATACATCTTACTAAAAAAAAAGTTCTATGCAAAATATAAAACTGGAATAACTTACCTGAGGGTTTTTATGATGTTTTTCTGCATTAATCGGTGACCTATCTGGAGATTTCCCATGCTTCTGTGCATAAGATGAGGATGGGACAGTAGTAGCATTAGGATATTTAGGAGAAGATGGCCTCACTGCAGAGCTATGGGTTTTAGTTTCTGATAAACCTATACAACTTTGATCTTTCCTATTTCTGAATGAACTTTCAGACTCCAGATCTTGAAAAGGATTACAACCTATTGTAGAAGTAGCTGGTAAAAATATGTTTTGTTTTCCAACCAATGATGCATTATGAAATGGGTTTGTAAAAGGTAATGGTTTCTGCTCTGAAATGGATGGATTCAATGTCAACGGGTTGATAAATGGATTTGTTGATGTTGAGCCAATATTTGTTACAAGTGAAGGAGGGTTTGAAACATTGGGTAACTGAGTTTCAACTTTCGGAGTAAAAAATTGATTATCTTGATTATATGATAAATTCATCAGGCTTAATTGGGGGGCCATAGTGTGAATATTTGAAGATGTATTTTGGTTTTCTGTATAAGATGAAGGGAGAACAACACTTTCTAATTTTCCATGGTCAGACCATGAGAAATGAGTAACAGTAACAGGTGTACCCGAGAAATTCTGTGGTAATGGGCCAGCACGGATGTCTTCCATGTTTGTTAAGGATTCTGAATCAGTTGAAAAAGAAGAGTTGTTGCATCTGGGAGAAGTAGTGAGGCCACCAAGAGATAAAGTGAGCTTATCACCACCCTAAGAGTATGTATAAATGGTAGAAAAAGAGAAAAATATGTTAGAAGCAAAACAAAACACAAACAACAGGAAACAACAAATACACAACTAACATTTAACACACTAAATGAGCCAAACTTTCCAAAAACATTCTAATAATAAAATGAATTATAATAACGTAAGATATCTTACAAAACAATTAGATCAAAATTATTGTTTTGTGTAGAATTAATTAAAACAATTTATGATTTTATTGGATCAAAATTATTGTTTTGTGTAGAGTTAATTAAAACAATTTATGACTTAAAATTTATAGCAACTAAAGCAAAGTAAAACCAGATATATTTTAATCAAAAGTAAAATAAATTAATTAAAAAATATCTATGTTAAGTAAGAGATGAGATTAAAATAAATTACTAATTTTGAAATTGTATACAACTGATAGCTCTTATAATATAGAAAATATTGGCACACGTTTCAGAATTATCTCACATTGGAGGTACGCTTCATTTCCTGTTCAAAATCTGGTCGATTCAAAGCACTAAATAAAACCATAATAAATTATTTACCTGACATAGCTAAATTGACATATACAATAGTACATTTATTTGTATTTCAAAAGAATTAAGAAAAATTCAAACTGTTATATAAACCACCACCACCATTATGGTTTCCAGTCTATGGTCTGGGTCAGTATTTTATTCAAGCTATATATTTTCCATTAGCGGCTTGAAAGGCCTATCATAGCTTCATATGCCTTAAAATCAAACTTAAGACTAAGACAAGCACAATATCCAGTCCCCAGCCATTAATTTAGCAATGTAAGAAATTACACCCACATTTCTACTACGATAAATTTTTCGGCCATGCCGGAAATTGAACCCGGGACCCTTAGCTCAGTAAGCAGAGATGTCTGACTGAGATAAAACATTTTTAACAAACTATCTTAATTGATAAGTGTGATTAGAGCTATCAAGCACAAAAATATGTAATACTGGTTTAATTCTAGGCTGTGCTGATCAATAAATTTACTCTTAAGACATGCATTTGTTATGTTATTTAATTATTAATTAGTATGTGGATGCAAGCATGCACACACTCACAAATACATTTTCTAGTTCTTGTTACCAATAATGTTGGTATGTGTCATATGGTAGCTAAACTTTCATGAGATGAAGATTTTCTCAGGATTGTATCTCTATGGGCCAGTCTTATGACTCCTGGATAAATATTAATCTGGTAAATAAATATTTATCCATTACATTTTTATTGGGAGGTTTAAGTACCTGATAACTTTTATCTGGAAGTTAAAATGGTTGTTGCCATAGTGACGCGTTGTTTTTAATGAGGTTTTGCCTATCATAATCTGTTTTTAGGATAAAATCTTGGTTCACGTGTTTAGTAAGCACAGGCCCGGGCTATAACTATATAAAATTAGAACATTTAATTCACACTTTTATATAAACTGACAAGCAATTTGTAGAGTTATATTTATATAAGAACAAATTATTAAAATGTGAGTACAATAAATGAAATTTTGTAAACGTTGCCCAACTATTGCTCACATGTTGGCAGATACCGAAATTAGTACTAGCAGGACATCTTAGCTTCTGCGCCCATGTGACGCCATCCGTTTCCTTGCACTCATTTAGCCGCCATTATTAAACAAATGTTGAGCCTTGTAACCACTCATTAGGTTGTAACGCTATCAGCAGGGCTTATACGCATGCGTGCACCAGTAAAAACAGTACCAACCTTGCATGTTCTGAATAAAAATATATTTATCCTACAGAGCTACCTGGCAGATAAATTCAGTTCATAAGACGCATAACACACTTAGTGGCTGATATATTTTATCTGGTAGATAACTTTAACCTCCCAATAGTAATATTTATCCGGTAGTAATAAGACCGGCCCTAACTGTGAGATAAAGTATTTATGACCTACTCTTACAGTAATACAGAACTAATAAATTTGGTAGTAGGACTTAGATTAGATAGCCAAAATTTGTTTGACATTCACATCTTTTTTTAAAATATAATACTAAATTATGGAAGTGCCTTTCACAATTGGGTTGAGTATTTATAATGGAATAATAGTTTTTGGATATTGATGTGAGGCCAAAGCCTCCAATTGTATTATTATTTCCTAATTTTTTTGTAACTATTCATCAGTATGTACCATAATTTAGTGGTTATTGTTTATCTTATTTTCTCATATTATTTCTGCTTGTAAGGTACTTGTGTACTTTTCAGTGCTGGCTTGTCATAGTTCTCACGACTGTTGGCCAACACCACAATAAAGAAATTGAAATAAAGTTGTTATTCTTCTTCTTATTATTATTATTACTATTATTACATTGGATGTACCAAACTGTTTGAGATCTATCTTATAAGAAATACCAATTATTTAATTTTAATATGTATTTCATTAAATGACTAACATAAAGAAGGGTTTGGAAACAAAAAACTAAAACGCTAAACCTAAGCAATTTAATAAATTGTGTAATGGTATGAAATTTGTTACACAGATTTATAAGATCCGGGGTCACACTAGGGGAATCGTTAATGTTATAAATTGTTGTTTTAAATTGGTCATGCGTGGGCTGAAGCGAGTTCCAAATGAATAGATATGATAAAATGACCCCCTCCAAGAACACCCTGTCCCTCCTAAAACATTGAAATGTATCTGCATCATTGACAATTAGGTTAGAAGAATTTGAAAGTTCAAAGAGGTAGTTTTATTTTTCATAATATCTGTCAGCTTGAAACTTAACAAAATGGGTGGCATTGATTTAAATCCCAACTGGGCACACTTGAACTTTGTTTTAACTAATTGTTTTGAAAGATATTAATACAAAGATTAATAATATAGTTTGTATTGATAAGCAGTATGCTACTCGATCCTTCAAATTAATTCATAAATGAAAATAAAGTAATTAATTCATTTGTAAATTAATTCATCACACATCTAACTTTGGCATAAAAATAGACAATAGTAAAAATTTACTGTGAAAATCATCTCTAGAATAAAATACTTGTTAGATATATCGATAAACGTGCGGAATAGACGTCAAACTAGCTTGGTCTGGTTTCCTGGTGATGGGAAGGTTCGGGTTCAAATCCTGACTGTGTGTTCAGGAGAAGATTTTACTTAGTGGTTTCCCATTCTCCCTCTAGACATAATCAGGTAGATTTCACTCAATTCTAGTTTCCCCATTTCTTCCACAATAGAGCAATAAAATATGAATAGCCCAGACATGTGGTAAGATGAGGTGCAAAAAATTAAACTTGTTTGCTCGAGGCCTCTTTCAGACAAACACACATAACTGGTTCAAGAGAGCCGATACCCTGAGCAGCTATGAGGCTGGGCCATTCCATGTCAAGTGATCCAATGAAAAAACTGGCACCCTTTAGATTTTGATACAATTTTGCATGATTGTTATTTCTAGAAAGATAGCTAAAATTACAAAATTTCATAATTTTCTCTTTAGTTTTTGAGTTATAAAATTTCAAAAAAGGAGCACTTTAGGCTTCACCAGCCATCATGTTTTATTTAATTTCTTCAGTTAGAAATAAGATAGAGAAATTAAATAAAAACATTTTATAGGGTTTTTATTGGGCTCTAAAATTATATATCACATGCTCACATTAGGGCATTTTAAAAGTTCAAGGTCATCAACTCAAAATTTTGAAAATAAATCACACTTTTCCACTCTTATCATACAGGTATGTATGGCAAATTTCAACTTGAGAGCTCGAGGGTATCAATTTTGAATTAATTTTTAATATCATTATGATCATTAAAATAGTACCATCACTCATATGACTCATGACAATGTATTGAAAATATTTAATTTGCAAACTTATATAAAAGTGAGCTTAAAAATATGTTTATGTTCTGTAAACAGCTTTCTCTAACAAGATAAATCGTGTCCCTCCCCTACCCCCCCAAAGGAAGACATGTTTGAACCTGTAAGCTAATGTTGCTTCCTTGTGTATCATGTCAGTCCTATGTTTGCACAGGGGAGAGAAACACCAATATTGTGTGCTGTGATCAAGATAGCTCTATGTTTATTATAATAGTGTGTTTATGTTATTATTTAATTCATTTATACCTACAACAATAATTGTGTATATTGTATTTTAAAATTAATTAGGAGTTTATTGTGAAATATGAAAGTAATAATGAGAAAAACTAATTTTAATATCTACTGTTGTAATCCTTTTAAGAAAGAAGGGCATAAAACTTAAGAAATGTTAGACTTGTTACAGATTGGATGTGCTTAGCGCATAGTGATATTCAAAGTGAAATGAAAATATGTGATGGTTGTAAAAAACAATTGGAACACAATAACTACACTGTTTTATGCCTCTATCAATAAACTTTGTACAAGCAAAAGTGTATTCGGTTTGTGATCAAACACCTAAATATTATTTAACTGGTAATGAAAGTGCACAGCGATTGGCAATGGAGGAAATAAGAGGATTTGTTACATGTGAATAAAATAACTAATGATGGCTGTCTCATGTTTTAACTGTAAATTTTCAAAGTGAAGAAGTAATATTAACATTCCTCCACCCGGCTGAACCTGCGCCATCTTTTTTCTTGTCTTCCCACCAAAACCAGACATACACTCTCTGTTTCTGTCAAAGAAATTTAAACAAAAATTGAGCCAACAACAGCAACTGGCCAGACATACACACTGACTAAAGAAGAAATGGAATTTGCAAATAATGCTTTCAAGAAAACATATTAATTCAAAGTGACTTTTACACAAAAAATAAAACAATCTTTTTTTAAAAAAATATTATATTGTTTTAGATTTGTATTTAATTGTGTTGTATATGTTAACATCTTAAATGCCAAAGGCCTAATTAAGGCAAAACATATGTATGTTTTGTAGGTTTTAGTGAGTTTTTATTGCCACTTTTTAAAATAATTTATTGAAATCTATGTAGACTATTGAACACAAATTCATTTTGGTGAATTTACAAATTATATAGGACTGTTTTAAATTATTGTTTATGAGAGCCTCTATCATTGTATTATTTTGGTGGCCCTGGTATTAATAATAATTAATTGTGATCCCATTGAAATCCCATGTTGAAATTAGACATTCATACCTTTGAGGTATGAATGAATTTATTTTTTCCAAAAATAAAAAAACATGTATTTTGAGAAATTCAAAATAAAAATTTTTGTTGGTGGCCTTGAACTTTCAAAATGCCCTAATATGCCCATATAAAATTTCATTTTAAAGCCCAATAAAAACCCTACAAAATGGTTTACATTTCATTTTTTTATCTTATTTTTAAAATTTTGAGAAATTTTAGTTTCAAAATAAATAAGAAAAAAATATGAAATTTTAGATTTTTAAATGTATCTATAAGAATGGCAATCATGCTAAATGTTATTAAAATCTAAGCGGGTCAAATCCAAAAATGCATAAAATTTGGATCACTTGACATTGAATGGCCCAGCTCACTAGCCACAATGCAGCTTACGCGAACTTGTAACAGCTACATGTTGGTATTATAGCGCACATACCAGAAGAGGTTAACATTTTAACGCATGTATTTCAAATTAGAAATAAAAAATATATAAAGAGAAAATTGTGGGTGTATCCTATGGTAATTTTAAGGATGGATGTCTGTTTTTACACTCTCTTTCTTTAATTTATAAAATACGATGTAGTGTTTATTAATTATTTCTGGATATCAGTATTATTTTTGGATGAGCTGTATAGTATTTAAAATTGTTCGCTCCAGAAGACAAGACACTAAAATTTCCAACAAAACTATTTTTTTATATTTTTGTTAGCTGATTACTATAGTAACTGCAGCTAGTGTCTACAAAATTGGCTGTAATCTAATTTTCTTCAATGAAATGTTTTGCAAGAATAGTGCTAGACACTGTGCCATACTGAAAGGAACCAAAAATCGTCAACCAGCTTACGAACATTCGTTTGAAAGCAGCCCCAACTCAAGGTGTTGAGTTTGTCAACACATGGAATAAATAATAATAATATTTAGCACCGTGTCTTACTACCCGTTCGGGTTATACGCTTTAAGTACTAATTACTCTAATGGATTAAGAGTGGAAAACCATTTAGGAAAAACCTCCTCCAGTTCACCCGACCGAGATTCGAACCTCGATCTCCCCGTCCTCAGTGGTTGGAATAAATAAAATACTTGATTTATAATAAAACGAATTTTCACTATTAAATTTTTTCATCTTAATATCGAGTATTATTGACAAAGCAATTCTGACCAAGCTGAAGGGCGAATACATCTTTTGAATTATGTGTCATAAATAAAGGTAATGGTTGGGATAGATATTATATAGCAGCCGCTAGTTTAATTTATGTAATCCCATACATGTGTTGTAATTCAATGGAATATAGCTCATTTAATTCTATTTTTAATGGGATTTGTATTTATTTTGATTATTTCTAATTACATGTTTAAATGTATGTTTTCATGAAAGGCCTACAAAAACCATGAAGTATATATGTACGGGAATGCAGGCCCATATAAAAGCGTTCCTTACTCTTTTAATAATAAAATAAGACCTTCTAAATATCTATAACTTTAAATATTACATAAAAGAATATGAAGAGAACAAATGGTATAGGAAGTTATACATGTTATGTTATGTTATGTTAAGACACACTTATTTTTAGTTTTGCATTTCAGTAATAAAATCTGGTTATTATAATAATAAATTGTCCAAGGTGTCCCTCTCGTGTTAGACCAGCCTGCTGTTGATGGGAAAATCAAAGTTTGAATCTCGTCATATCTATTGAGTGTGGTTTTTCCTCTATGGTTTTCCACTCTCTTTCCACACAAATGCGTATAAATTACCTCTAAAATACTTTCTTCCCAATTCTTACCCCAGAAGAGTAGTTATTATACAAGTGTAAAAATAATGATAATAAATTTATAAGCAATAATTTCTGATCATAGCTCTGATATAAATACTAATGTTCATATCCATTCCTAACAAAAATACACACTACACACTATTGTGACACTAAGTCCTCACATGCTCTACTGACCTACTCAGCTTCGTTCTTGCGTACCGGCCTTTTTCTTTATTGGTGTTCCACTCTTAGCACAAATTGGGGTACATCTCCTTTAAATTATACCTTCCTCATACCTAGCATATTAGAGTATACATGCAGATGTTCTAAAATCAAATGCAAGAAATGGTGCACAAAAAATATGGCTATATATTCAAAAATTCAGAAATTGAAAGTGATGTTTGTTGGGAATAATACAATTTGTTTGCAGGTTAGCATTTTGTTTATTTTAATCTATAATTTACACTTTATATAAACAATACTTTGGCATAAGTAAACTACCTATGGTGCTTTTCAGTAAATTATTGTATAAGCTTGCTAGTTCTATGGGTCAATACTTTACACATGACTAATCTTTTAACAGAATTTAACTATCTACAATTGTTGGGTTAAATTTGTTAAAGATAAAATAAGCTGGTTAACAATAATTTTTAATACTAACAAATGCCCCTTATGTGACCGGAACTATGAGTTCAATTAAGAGAGAACGCATTTAAATGAAAAAAGGATAGAAAACCACACACTAAGAACACAATTCCCAGTGCACGTTAAGCAAAGTTATCTTTACCGATAATTAAGATCTAGATTATATTCTTGGGTGTTTAATAAGTTGTATACTAGCGCCTAACTCAGAAAAGTGTTTTATTTTGTTTTTTCAGTTGGCCTCACTGTGTACGATACTTTAAGTGTTTGTTCTAGCATGGATTTAGTTTATAACCTTCATTGTATGATTTATCCTGTCTTTAAATTGTTGACCATTGCTCAAAGTTAATTTTGTACGTGATAATAAAACATTGGGCAGATGAGTTTCTTATTAGTTTTGGAAATTTTTAGGGGAGCTCCTTCCCATTTACTGTTACTTTATTTTAATATTTCAGAATGTTCAGACCTTTAATACAGTTTTTATTATTTTATTACAGTTAGCTGCCTGACTAATTTCAATAATATTCGGCACCGCGTCTTACTACCCGTTCGGGTTATACACTTTAAGTATTAATTACGCTAATGGATTAAGAATTGGGAAGGGTGAAGTAGAGGAAGTGAACCCGCATTTGTGTGGAGGGAGAGTGGAAAACCATTTAGGAAAACCACCCCCAGTTCACCCAACCGAGATTTGAACCTCGATCTCCCCGTCCTCGGCAGTCGAGCTCAACACGACTAGTGCGTTAGCCAACTACGCCACTGAGGCGGGTCTGACCAATTTCAATCTTATACAACACTGTTTTGGAAATTTGTTAACACCTCTATTTCATCAGCACCCACTTATCGAGATAAAATATTCAACACTAATTTTGTTATTTAGAGTGTTCCCTCTATATTCCTGGCAAATTTAATTTTCTATATTCCCTATCAGGTTTTTCTACTTCTTTCTTCTACCACTTTCTAGGTTTCAGTTATCTGTCATACAGAGATGTAGTATAGTATTTAATGTGTGTGTGTGTGTGTGTATATATATATATATATATACACACACACACACACATTAAATACTACAGAAAAATTATATATATATATATATATATATATATATATATAATTTTTGACAAACCCCTCTCCCTACAGTTATTTTTCTAATTCCCCCTAGTTTTGTTTATTTGCCTAGAGAAGTCCTTCCACCTGCTTGGTAATTATAGATTTTCTACCACACCTAATTTTTTATACAGCCCTCCACCCTTTTCCCCTTATTTTTAGGGGTTGAATTTAAAATTTTGACTCTTCTGGTTATTTTAAGTGGTCCCTTTACATTCCTTACAAAATTAAGTTTTCTACCACAGTGAGAAAAAATTGTTTTTATTAATTGTGGAAATTAAGGAGATAGTTTTTTTAAGCATCGGGTCTTACTTGCCTTTACTTATGTACTAACTACACTAATGTGTTAGGGATTAGGAAGGTTTAATTTAGAGTAAGTGCACCCATATTTGGGGAGGTAAAGTGGAATAACATTTAAGAAAAACCACCCTAAGTGCAACCAGCCAGGATTGAACCCCGATCTCCCTATCTTTGGCAGCCTAATCCAACTCATTTGTAGCATGTTGTACCATACAGCCACTAAAGTGGGTCAGGGATGGATATTTATCAGCTTATATATATGTAAACCAATACTTGAAGGTGTGTATATATTTATAAACTGTAAACATAAAATACAATTAAACCTAGCAAAGTTGTTAAAACTAATATCTCTCTTAATAACCATTGAAGGAAAGGTCAGAATTTTAAATCTGACTGGTTAACCTATGTTTGTTTTCCACAAGTGATATGTTAATTTAGTTTTCTCCTCTAAACTCCATTCTTATGTTAGTGTGGTTCCTCTGAACTACCTTCCCTATACCAAATAATTAAATTAAGCCAATACTTACCAATGTGTAAAAGATATCAACTTAAAGGTAAAACAATTCAAGTATTTGCCGAAAGAAAATTTAGCATTTGATTAAAATAATAAAAAACTTATAAGAAATAAACATAATTCAAGTCTTCATGATACATCCACAATATTAAATAATAATAATAATGCCATTGCCTACAAGTGAATAGTTTTTCTCCAGAAGTTGACAATAGACATTTTATTAAGGTGGTGGATGTAGAAAAATCAGATTTATTGAAAATTTAGTTTTAATTATTGTGGTACTAAAACAAATGCTAATTTTTTTTCTATTTTTATTATTTTTAATATTAGGATTACACATTCATATTTAATTACACAACTAATAAAGACCATATAGGCCTACATTGTCTTTTCGAAAAAAGACATGTACTTACAACTGAAACGAATGTTGCACTTGTAGTTGTATCCAATGGCACAGCTTTTGTTGATTCGACAAAGAGCTTCTTTCTGGAATGTATAAGATGGCAGGACCGTATTTAAAAATAAATTAAAAGTATAACCAATTACCTTGTGTGATCAATGGCATCCTTAGCAATTGTTTAGTGTAAATATTGAAACTAGTTTTCTCAAACTAGGCATTTACTTGGCCATATAATAACATTGAACTTTTTTCTAAGTACTCATTGAACATTGATATTTACAGTTGTCATAGAACCTTGTTCAGTTTCTAACACAAATCCTTTAAAATTACTTTCAAATGAAAAATGAAAAACAATTTAGTAAAATTGCCTTTAGAGAAAGAAGATTTATAGCCTGGATAAGACAAAATGGACGAGAAATGGCTAATGGTTCATTTGAATGCTTACATTTTCTAACAAATTGTTGTATAAACATGAATATGCTTCACACTTGAATATTTAAAATATACTTAGGCTATTAGTATTTCAACCTCCGATTGGCTATTCAGAAAACAAGCAATCTTTTTAATGTTACAAAAAATATCTAAATGTCTAGGCTACTTCTCAACATAATCACCACCTGAATTGAGATAATTATGTATCAGGGTACGAGCTTTTGTTTCCCAGCATCAAAGAAGGTTGGTGCTTGGGAGTTCAGCCATGAATGGATGCCATCTTTCAACTCTTCATCGTTATTGAAGTGCTATAGTGCCAGCCAGGTTTTCATGTGTGTGAAGAGGTTATAATCACTTAGTGCCAGGTCCGGGATGTACTAAGAGTGGTCAAACACCTCCCAACCAAAGTAGTTCAACAACGCTTGTGGGCGTGCAGTCGTGTGGTCAACCCGTTGTTGTGAAAAAGCACAATGCCTGACATCAACATAGCTAGCCTTTTGTTTTGCATTAATCTGTGCAATTTTCTTAGTGTTTCACAGTACCTTTTTGCTGTTAGTGTGGTTCCTGGTTCCATGAAATCAGTCAAAAGCACTCCTTTACTATCCCAGAAAACTGTTTTCATTAGCTTTTTGTTTAAATTTGTTGGGTTTGTTTGGTGAAAGTGTGTGCAGCCAATGATTTGACTGCTATTTGTTTTTAAAATTCACAAATTAAACCCATGTTTCATCACCCATAACGATATGGTTAAGAAATTCATCCCCATCTTTGCCGTATCACTGCAAGAATTTCAAAACTGATCACATTCTCTGCATTTTGTTCACATCGCTAAGCATTTTTCGAACCCATCTTGCACAAATATTGTGGTAGATTTGCCTATCTGTAATGATCTAGTAGAGAAATATTTGAGAAATATGGGGAAAATCCCACAAAAGCTCTGAAACTTTGAAGCAATATCTTTAACTACTCTTTGGTCAACACTTTGAACAAGTTCACCAGTCACCAATGATCACCAAACTTGAACAAGTTTATTGTGCACGTCAGTTCACCCATTTCAAAATTTTCTACACCCCTCTCTGACACAGCCTTCACTAATAAAGTTTGGACTGTAGACTGAACTCATTTTCCGAAGAATTTCAGCAGCAGTTATGCACTCAGCATGATAAAAGTGGATGACAGCGCGGATTTCACAGCTGTCGGGAGCATCGATTGCAGTACACATGTTTACTAGTTCATTAGACAATTATAATTAACAAAAGATGGGTGAACGCAAGGAATGGAAAGAGACAACGCATAACATGATGTAATTACGCATGCAATCTAGTCCGCTTCCATCGCGAGGTACATTTAAACAGTGGTTGAAATATAAGTAGCTCTTGTATTAAACTTTACAGGGTGTTAAAAAAGGGTTCAGAACCTTTGGATCCTTAAGTACTCATTAAAACTAGTAAAATAATTCCTACTATGTATAGCTCTTCAAACCAACGCACACAAAGAAACAGGCAATTATGTTTTTTGGCAAAGAAAATAAATTGTATATAGAATAAAATGTTATTTGGGTTTATATGGCACAAATGTATACCTGTTCCCTAAAAATGGTGTTATACTACATGTTTTATTTCCATTTGCACACTAATTTCACATCTTCGAAAGTCTGCTAGATTAATTAGTGGAGAAGAGTACACTTATAAACTTTTTAAGTAGGGGTGTGCGAAGCTTCGAGAATCTCGAAGTCGAAGCGAATATTAATTAACTTCGACTTCGACAAACAAAATTTACTTCGAAAAATTTGAAGCTCCGGCAAAAAAAAAAAATATGTATTTTCAATTTTAACCGTTCTGAGCTATTATTCTAATAGATTATATTCATGTTTACCACACACAATTCACAATTTAAAACAAATAAAACTTTGAATTATAGAATATTTACTAATATGTATAAGGCACAAGTTTCTATTACAAATTATTTTCATTTGTTTACTTTACGAAATATAGGCCTTATCGATTTATAGGTTAAATATCGATTAGTTCGATATTTTTTAATATCTATGTATTGACACAAAAGGCCATAGTTATAAAACGACTAGTTGATTGTGACCGACATAATTATTACTATTCCACAATATTTCTACTGAGATTAGTGACCACTTTTAAAAAATGGTGATCACACTGTTTTTGTTAAAAAAAATAATGTTCCTGTAAGTATCTTTTTCTTACTCTCTCAATAAATAACTTGTAAATTTTAAATAGTTCGTTTTGATGAAATATTCAATAACTATCGATAGTTACACAATTTCAATAATCGATTATACTCGATGCCACACGGCCCGATCGATTCACAAATTAAATACGTTCAGCTATCTTCACCGCCACATGACCTAAATTCACGTGATAAAAATAATATTTAAAAAAAATCAATATAAAATTTAAAATCATATTTTTGCTTTGAATTTTGCATAATTTTTTTCAAGTGAATCTTTTTCAATATTCTGAAATGAAATGAACTTCACGTGTATTTGCTCAACTCAACAGAAAATGTTACGACGCATGCGCCAAGAGATAAATTAAAAACTTGATTGAAAGTCGAAAAAATTAATTTTGAGACAGAATATAAGCAAACATATTTACCCTTTACTGATTAAATTTTGTTTCAATTTTAAATTATACTTTTTTTTTAACTAAACGATTAAATGATTTATTTATGTTAACCTAAAAACTTGATGGAAAATTTGATGACCTCATGTTGGCAACATTAGACTGTTTATTATTAATTTATCAATAGTTTTGGTTAAGCCTACGAAAATGTCCGAAACAGAAAAATAAAAGTGAAATATGGGTATTTTTCACGAGAGCTTCTGATAAGAAAACTGCCCAGTGTAATATATACCTGAAAAAATACAAAACGCCAACAGGTGACTTATTGCTATTAGAAACGTTTTTCTTTTTAAAAGAATGCATATTTTTCTGTAATACCAAAAGATTTACCTTTTTTAAAAAATTTAAAACTGGAATAAAAATAACTTTGATAGCTTATTTAGAGCATGTGTTGCAGTTTATCTACATTTTATTTTAATGTGTTAGATTGAACAGTAATAATTAGCTATCCATGATGCCAAAGCAGAATGTTATGGTGTTTGTACACTTTTGACAAAGGCAAAAGCAATTGTGGAACATTACAGTCGTAGTCCATCCACAAGAAAAAGATTACATACGGTAATGGAAGAGATGGTACTGCCAGTACTCGAGTTAATTCAGTTTGTGGACACACGGTGGTCCAGCGAGTATAACATGCTTTCTCGATTACATGCTGTTAGAAAAGCTGTTGGAGCTGAACTTGCCAATTCAGAAAATAACATCGAGATCCTAACTGAAGTTGAATGGAAGCAAGCAGCAGGCATTGTAGAGGTTCTTGGGCCACTAGCTGACGCCACCAAGGAAATCAGTGGAGACAGTTATCCCACCTCTTCAATGGTTATACCCATCCTTCCTTGCCTCAAATCTCTTAAATGTTTTTATCACTAGCAAGAAGGATGGTGTAATGTTCGCAAGAAGTTTAGATAAGGCTTTGAAATCTCGCTTCAGTTTCTACGATTCAGATCCTATTTTCTGCCCATCCATGCTATGCGACCCAAGATTTAGAGGTGTCTTGATCGATGATATGGTGGCAGTAAACACGCTAGCAATTGAAGTTAAGAAGTTGAGTGACAAGTCATCTTTAGAGCCTAACGTAAAAGATGAACACCCCTCATGCTCCTCTTCTAGTTCTGGACTATGGTCAAGTTTTGATTCCATACCAAATACCACCCAACCGGCAATAGACAACAACAGTGAAGTGAAGGATTACCTAAATGAACCACGGGTGCCTATATCTGGTGGAGGGAAGAGGGTTCTTGAAAATACCCTAATGTCTCCAAGGTAGCCCTGCTACAAGTGTGTGCAGTGAAAGGGTATTTTCTAGTTCAGGAAACATTGTACCAGCCAGACGAGAACCGTTGACTCCTATTCATTTTGAGGAATTAACATCTTTCAAAATAACTTGAAGAGAAAGTAACACTTCTAACTGCCTGTGTGGATAATTTCTTACAATGTTTGTTTTTATTTTAACTTATAAAAACTGTTTGATGTTGATATAATTTTTCTTAATTCTTAATATTCGTTTTTTAAAATAAGTTATAACATAATCTGCCCTGAAGTGAATATTTTTAAAAGTTTAATTGCAAATCAAATGTAGGATAATATTATTGCACAATGTCACAGGACTGTGTAAATATTTTCTTAGCATATAACTTAACCTAATATAGTATATACCTATGTTTTTTATAAAATATAATTGTCTATTTACGTGCCCAAGTAAATGTCTTTTTAGTAGGCCTACATATTTTTTTCTAAAAAGGTTATTGTCTTATTGTGTATTATTACATAATTAGGCTAAATTGTAAGGTTTTTATTAAAGTTAGATAAAATATATCAATTTAATAGCATTTGAAATAAATATAAATATATTAAGGCTAAAAACATCCAGTTTTTTTTAGAAAAATAATTTGTTTTAAGAGCTATTATTAGTTGTTTAAATTTTATTCGAACTTCGATTCGACTTCGAGAATATTCTTGAATATTCGCTTCGACTTCGCTTCGAACTGAAAAAACTGGCTTCGCACACCCCTATTTTTAAGTGTTCCCATACAAAAAAGTCGAAGGGATTAGGTCAGGTAACAAGGGGAAGCCATGTGAATGGACCTCCTTGACCTGTCCATCTTCTATTAAATGTCCCAGTGAGGTGACAATTAGCGAAAAATGAAGTGGACATCATGAATAAGCCTAATTCGTTGTCTTTCTTTAAGGGGGACATCCTCCAATAAATTGGGTAAAATAATCAGTAGAAAATTATGATAGCATGTAAAATTAAGTCTGTTCGGAAAAATGTGTGGTCATATTAGTTTGTCCCCTAAAATGGCCAGCCAAACATTAAGTGAATACTATTGTTGATGTCTTGAGAATGGCATATGGATTTTTGTTCACAATTCCATCTCTAGTAAATACAAATTTATCAGTAAAATAAGTGTCAGCAATGAAGCTTGGGCTAATAGCTAATTTTATGAGAAGCCATTGGCAAAACACCCCCCTTGTTTGATAATCAGGGGGAGTGAGAGCCTGTACTCGTTGAATATGGTATGGGTACACTGTACAGCTACTGTTCACACTCCAGACCAGAGGTGTACTGATACCCTCAATAGCTGAAATTCTTCTTACATTAGTTCTTGGATTCATTCTGTTGTACTCATCTCAAAACATGAATTTCCATATCAGGAGTAGAAACACTTGTGGGACGTTAACAATCCACAACATGTGATTGAAAAGAACCATCTTCACACATTTGTTGGTGGATTTTTACAAATAATATATGGGGTGGAATTGTGATTGAGATAAGTTTCCTCGTAGAGACAGTGTGCGGCAGCAGCATTTCTCTTGGCAAGGTCATAAATAAAATGCATGTCTGCAATTTCTGGGTTATAATAATAAGCCATCTTGCTTAACCCCTTAAAACACAACACTTGTCAAACAACTCCCACAGTAAGAAATCTTTGAGTAATGTTATTTTTATCAGTGTCGACCCTTGTGTTATGTTAGGTCAATAAATGAAAGTCCATTGCTAGCACATGTGTACATAGGTTGACAAATGGAAGTTCAATGTCTACAAATGGGGCCAGATAGTTAATTTACAAAAACAGAAATATTAAATTGCCTGTATCTCTGTGTGTAGGTTTATAGACTTATATTTACTACAACTATTTTACTCATTTTAATGAGTACTACTAGAGTCAAAAGTTATGAATCCTTTCTTTTAATACCCTGTATATGAATATATAGTAAAATTACTGGGATGATAGTTGGAATGAATCTGTTTAACATACTATAAAGTGACGCCAACAATAATAAGCATATGATCATAAAATCTTGATTATGTCTACAGTAACTATAGTAATTAAAATCACATGTTAACTCACCCGCTTATAAGACTTTTTTCAATATTACGCTCATTGACATCGCCAGAAGATTTTTTTAGTTCATCTGCTTTAGCTGAAAAAACACAATTTAAATTAAATTAATGTTATATACTTAAACATTTGAGTACATCATTTAAGAAAAACAATACCCCTGTCCACATAAACTGTATGCATTGGAAGTTTGTTTCATAGGAGATTGAACATGTCTAGTATTATGATTTATCAAGTACTGTAACTAGTGCTTATGACAGATTCATGTGTCATAAACTTATTGCTAATTGACTTGTCCTTTCTATGATGTAGATACAATCCTGTTTATATGTGTGCTGTGAAAAGGTTTTTTGTTATTGTTTAAAGCCCAATGCTCGTTACTTTGATTAATTCAGTATTAAAGTTGATCTTATAAATTGTGCACATTATTAGAGTACCAGAATTCTTACATGGAGTCAGAAGTCGAGGGCAGAGAAGATGTGTATGGTCTATGGAATTATTCCGATATAATTAGCTAATCATAGCCAGAAGTAGTGACAGTGTAGTTAAACCGAAACCATTTTCGTTTGAAAATGGTTCTGCCCAAACTTGGCTTTAATGGAAGAAAAAATAAAAATATTCTTGAGAATTAGTGAAGTAAAGGATGAAGATGATAAACTCAAGGTGGCTCTGTATCTAAATGTTATTGGAAATTAAGGTTTTAGCCTGTTCAATTAATTTAGGTTAAATGAAGATATTACAGCTTAGGATGGTGTTATACATAAGTATAAATAGCACTGCTCATCACCAGTCAATATAGTCATGGAACGTCATAGATTCCTCAAAATAAGATAGTTACTGTAAAAGAAGTGTCTTATGGTGGTTTGGGTATGATGAGAGAATGAGTATGGATCGAGTGACAAAGCAGATATATTAAGGTATTGTGTGTGTGTGTGTGTGTGTGTGGACCAAAAGGAAGGGGTAGGCTATGTAAGAAGTGGCTAAATGTTATAGACGAATGTGGAAAAAGAAAAACATTAAATGTTTTAATAATGAAAGGGATGTATTACCTGGTGTATGGATGTTGTTGAAGGTAAGGGAGTATGCATGGATAGGGAAGTGTGGAGAATGTTAGTGGTGATGAATTAATTGTGAAGTTGTTTTTCGAGCTATATGCAGTTTATTGTCTACCCTATAAGGGAATAGCATGATTATGTATATATTTAACCGTTGTGAATCTTAGTTTCAAGTTTCCTTATTTTTATTCACTTCTTCCTTGCTCAACTTTGTGGGAGTTATGTAACTTGTTCGTTCATGCTCCAGGACTCAGAAATTATAAGGTTTAGTTTACTTTTGGTACCAGCAATTTTGGCAACATTTAGAAAGTAGTAAACTCTTTGGTCAGCAGGCTGAGAGTCATTCCATAATTAAGTGTAATGACGCAAACACATGCGCACATGCACACACATAAAGTGGTTCAGTGTTTTTAGATCGTCATTTATCAGTGTCTTACAATTATAAAAAGATTGAGTTTTTAATAAATTAAACCTGTATGCATCATGTTTGGTGTTAAAATGTTTAAAATATACCAACTAAGATCATTACTTTCACACAATGAGTAGAAAGAGATATGTATCTTTCAACTACCCAGAACGGCAGCAGGTTTATCTTACTCTCTTCCAATAAGGCAGCGGCTATAAGTCAGGGCCATAGTATAGTCCATCAAGGTGAGATTGATACCTTTCAGGATAAATGGAGTGTACCTAATTTTAAGAGTTGAGCTAAATTGTAAATGTCATTTTTAGAACACCAAACATGCCTGAAATGATTTTTTTGAAGCCTTGGAAAGCTGATATTTACAAATTGACAAGTCAGAGGAAGGAAAAAAAAAAAGAAAGTTGGGCACTCGATGGATGCCTATAGCATATGTGTAAGCCAAGTTTGGGCCAGCCCTATTAAAGTTAGGCTGTATGTAGCAATCATCATACATTAATGAATATCAACATGTAACCTCCTAAATTTCACTTTTGAAAGAACTCAAAACACACACTAAAATATATTATTGTCTTAAGCCACTTACTATGTTTGCATTGTGGAACAGGTTTGAACTACATTTCATTTTGCTATTTTCACTAAACAAATCAAATACATAAATTAATTTGTTTAATATTTCAAGGATATTAATTCATTGTAAGAATAATAATATCTAAATTCTTAACAGAAATAATAGGAAGGTAAATATATTATATAAAATAGGCTAAAACTGCTGCGACTACCTAACTCTCCATCAATGGAGTTTAAGTTAATCATAGTATATCTTATATAAAATTTAATAAGTCCGATTCCGCTAGTAGAAGTTACATGGAAATGACTGAAAAGATTTTGATAAACGACCACTCACTTTAATGGTGAAGAGTCCAGGATGTCAAGAAAAATAGTAATGTTCACAGAGAATTTTTAGTTTTCAGTTCTTTGTTTAGTCACGATGGAAACCATTATTTGCAGCATGGCTGTAAATCTCTTGATAAAATATCTCTTTGGCTAAAAAATAGTAACGCAATCCTTATTTGTTGGTCCGAACACATCACAATTTTATCTTTGGATGTGGTCCATAGCAATTCTAAATTGAGATGCCTTAACTGGGGAAACTTAATTTTTTATTGGAATGTTGTTATCGTTAATTCGAATTTAAATCAATAATATTGAGCATTATTCAAAAATTAAAAGGTTAAGTTGTTAAGTTCGTGAAAATTTTGTCTACGGTTTGTTTTAATTATAATATAATGTTTAAATGTGACTTCTTTCGAGTGAAGGATCAAGGAAGTGTAAGGTTCCTGGGGATGAAATTGAAATAGGACAATGGATGCATGAAGATATCACAAGGTAGATAGGTTGAATTCATCTTGAGGAAGTATGGAAAGAGAATTAAAAACCAGATAAGATGCCAATGGAACTGGTTATAAAGCTAGTGGAAGATGAAAATAGTTTGAGTGAAGAACTGGAAGACTATCCTTTTAGTGAGTTAATAGGAAATTTAATTCATCTGGCTATTGGAACAAGACCAGATATAACATTTTCAGTGAAATTTCTGAGCTAATTTAAAGCTGTAGCAAAAACAACATTGAATTGTTACTAAAAAGATTCTACAAAATTTGCATGAAACTACGAGCATAAGAATCACACGTAAGAAAAGCTCAAATCATTTGGAATAGTTTGTTGATGTTGATTGGGCAGAATGTATACAAGACAGTAGATCTTACACATGATTTGTTTTTTTGTACTTGCAAATGGAGCAGTGACTTGGGAGGCAAATAAACAGCACACTGTGGCATTGTCAACTAAAGAAGCCAAATATCTGGAAGTGACTGTGAAGCTGCAAAGAAGGTGATTTATTTAAACACATTTATGATAGAAGTAGGATTAGGAAGTGGAGAAATCATCTCAATTTACGACAATCAGGTAGCCCAAAAACTTGTAAATATTGTTCCATTCAAGAAACAAATATATAGATTATCACAATCACTTCATCAGGGAAGCACTTGAAAAGGTATCGGTTACATTATGTTATTTGCAAACAGCCAATTTGATGGTGAATGTATTCACTAAAGGATTACTATGACCAAAATATGTTAAGTGTTCAGAGAATGATAGATGTGCACATGGCGTGCACTTGGGGTTTTTTAATCAACAAACTCGAGCCCCGTCTATTATTGTATACAATGATTAATAAATAAAGCCTAATTGAATTATGTACTCTGATTATATAGCACCACCTATATCAATGTTCTTTTGTTATAACTTATCTTTATTTGTCTGGCGTATGTCCTTAAAATCAAGACAAAGTGTCCTAAAGTCTTTTACAAATATTCTACTTGTCAATACTAGTTAACAATGTGTCGTTTATATTTCACTATCACAAAATAATCTCCATAGAATTAGCAATTGTCTTTGTATAGAGAAACTAAAACTTTGAAAGAAATTAAAGATATACATAAATATATCCGCTTTGATGGCTGCATGGTCTAACAAATTGCATGTGCAGTAGACGAGACTGCCAATGACATGGAGATTGAGGTTCGAATATTGGTAAGATTAGTGAGGGTGGTTTTTCAAAAATTGTTTTTCCTCTCCCCCTCCATGTCAATGTTGGTACACTTCCTAATCCCTGAAACCACTAGGATAATTAGTACACGAGCCCATAGTCCAAACAAGTAGCAAGATGAAGCGATAAAATGTATATAATTATTTTGAATTTTGAAATGAATTGTTGGTGGAAGAATAGTCTTAAAATGTAAAAAGAGTATTAATTTATTATAACTATACATAAATCAATCTGAAGAAACCTATTAAATGAAAATACCTTTTAAAATGTTGCACTTCAGCTGATCAGGAGGGATTGGCCTGGCACCAGCACTGTTAAGTCCGTTACTGAATCTACTGTTTTGATTATTCGGTAACAATTCTTCCCTTAGGCATTTACTTGGCAGCGACTCCAATTCTGAGGAAAAAAAGTAATATTTTTTAGAAAGATTAACTATCATTTACATAGTCTTAGACTCTAATAAATCTAATAAACTCTAATAAATTTAACATTATTGAGAAAATAAAACAGCAGTAATATAACTATCATTATGTTCAAAGTAGGTTTCCTAATAAGCTGAACAATCAGAATTTTTTTTTAACAAGGTGGCAAAAATCTATCAGCGGATAAGTTACTTATCGTGGTGAGTGAATGTCTTAAACTGCAGCAAACACTACCTAAGTAAGATGGGTGGCAGTTGTTAGGGGTGCTACTATATTAGAACACAGAGTATTTCCTAAATACTGGAATTGAGGAACAAGTCTAGTCATTATTTTATTTTTTATAGATATACATGTTTGGGTAAGCTTTACATACAATTTGATATTCTACATAATATTTACATAAAAAAGAGTCACTCCCTTACATTTATATGTGACACTACGGTAAAAACATTTACTGTCAAAATTTAGTTTACATAATCGTATTCAACAATAAATGTATTTCAAAGTTCAATCTTTTGGATTAAAGGGTCACTCGTTACCAGCAATGCTTGTTGGAAAGTCTTGAGATTTTATCTCCTTGGAGCTAAAGGGTAGGGGAATGGTAGTCATGAATGTCAAGAATAAAATGAGGTGTTATTCTACTAGTGCCTGGTGCCTCACCACAGTGGCTCATGTGTTAAGGCTGTACTATACCCCTCCACGTGTTGTCGATTAATTATTGTTTCCTAAATAAAATGTGTTAAGAATTAATAATTTAAACAATCTCTCCTTGATTTTTAAATAAACATATCTAGTTACTAATAATATCCATACAGGGTTAAGTTGATATTTAATTGTTTAGAAAAATTTAATTCAAATTAAATTCAAGGCAGATAGTAACATTCAAGCACTTTTACTGTGTTTATTTCAGAAGATCAATGTAAGCATATTTCTGTTTTACTGGTCTTCCCGATCAGTGGCTACACTGACTTTCTAAAAGGTGTAATCCTACCACAATCTTATATGTACTGTGTTCAATCTCCCAAGAAGCTAAATAAATATAAAAGGTTAAATGGAAGTTGACAAAGCTTGGACAAGTTTTGGAGCTAAGACTGTTTCTCTGCTTCAGCCCCCCAAAAAATAATTAAACTATAGCAATGATATAAAATTAAATCTTTAAACCCTGATAGTTAACACTACAAGAAACATAATTTGTCAGAGATAACATCCATACCTAATCAACAATGCAGACCTTTCTCCAAGACAGCCCTTAAGCCAAAGAGTAAAATTATATCAGAAACAAGGGCTCTATGTTTCAATTAAGTAATGGGGGAAAGTCAGTTGACATCAAATTATTTAATTTGTCAACTTAAAGTGAAACGGATGTGAGATGAATATTTGGGAGGTACCAAGCCCTTAAAGCAGTTAAGGAGGTCTTGGCCATGCATTAATATAGACCGCTTTCTCATGTAAAGGATGACAAGGGCCTTTTGCTACAACCTATACATGGTCTTTGTTGCATAGTGATTGTGGTACTAGTAGATATTTTATTTTGTAATTTCAACTGATAATTTATAGATTTTAGTGGAGTGGACGAGTAAAGAGTAATAAAAAGTTCAAGTGTGTTGATTCATACAACTTATATGGCAAAACTGGAGAGTGATTAGCAAATTGTGTTTTGTCATGATAAATACACATCAAGCGAATTAACTGATAATAATAAAAATATATGTTTAGTTAAATCTTCTACCAAAATATTTTTAACAACTAAACTATGTCCAGGTGTAGCTTTCAATGTATATAAAAATATTTTCCTAGAGGGAAATATTAACAGTAATCATTTTATTGACTTTGTGGCCTCAAAATTGCCTGATATTACCATTATATTGGGATGTGTAACATTTCCTGATTCTTTAAGGTAATTTAGATTGCATTGATGACTTACATGAGCATGAATAGAGATATGTTAATACAAAAAAAATATAATGAAATGTATTAATTTTTTGTTTGTGTATTGCACAAAACTAAATAATTTCAACAAATTATTAATTTTTTCCATGAAATAACTTAAACTCTTAACTGGAGGAGCCACGTTAAGGCATCAAAATAACTTTTCGAAGGTAGCATCACATGTCTATGTGCAGCCAGATTTTCAAATGTAATTCGATTGTTGCGTCAGCAGCTTTTAAGCACCAAATATTTTTTTTAATATTTACCATCTGTGGCGAACATGTGAAATTATTTTTTACCTTAAATATTATATAGGTAGTGAATAAATCTATTTCAATTTAGACAAAGGTTTATAAATATTTATACGTGTGACCTTCCTCATGTCCTCTAACAGTGGTTTTCAAAATAATAACAATCCAAGAGTTTAAAACAAAAGAAACAGTTAAAGAATCCTAAATGAATCTGCGGAAAGTGAAAAAGAAAGTGTTGACAATCTTAAAATAAGCGACTTATGATAATATTAATTTAATTTCAATTTCATTTATTATAGTGCTGGCCAACAGTTGTAAGACTTATAACAGGCCAGCACTGAAAAGTACACAAGTACCTTACAAATACATATAATTACACGAGAAAATAAAATAAGCAAAAATGGTTAAAACATTTTATATAATGATGAATAGTTATAAAAAAGTAATTAATAATGATATTAAATAAAAAATATCAATAACAAATAGCTAAAGAGTGGTTAAAAGCAGTAACAAGATGCAAAAAATAAATCAGAATTTTGTAAATTTAAATATTATAGGCAGAACTTCTAAATGATAAATTATTGATATGGGATATCCTTAAATAATTCTCTGAGCTTAGCTTTTCTTTTATGAAAGAAGTCGAATTCGACAAATCTAGGATCGGCGCTATAGACACAACGACCTACTGTATAGGGCTTACCTTATAAGAGCTATCGAGAAAAAATAATTTTGGATTATGAAAAGCCCGAGAAGGGATATAAACACTTACATGATCAAGTGCAAATTTACAATAAATTTTGCTATTGAAAATATTAAAAACAAAAAGGGCATCACAATAAAGTCCACACGAGAAGAAGTTGGAGCCCTAAGAGATTTCTAATTCTGTCATAATCATAATAAATCCGGCTACTAAAGAATGTATCATAGCACGCAGCGACAAATTATCTTTGAACATTTTCCAACCTAAGAGAGTCAGTTAAGGTGATGGAATTCAAAGCAACAGTAGCATATTCTAACATAGATCTAACCAGGGCGTAGTACATACATAAAAAAACAGTCAACTTTCTTAAACGATGAGGTAATAAATTTAATAAGTCCAAGTAATTTCAATGACTGGGAAATTACATGGCCAACATGATAGTGGAAAAAAAAGTTTGTTATCCAGGAGAACACCAAGATCATTAATAAAAAGGGCGCGAAATATGTTTTCATTGCCCAATTTATAAGTGAAAAAGAAAAGAATTAGTTTTCCTAGTAAATAATATAGATTTGGTCTTATATTTATTAATAGACATTCCATTTTCAAAAGATCATTGTAGAATACCATTTACATCATTTTGTAACGCTATACAATCTTCAATAGATTTGATATTTTTAAATGATTTTACATCATCAGCAAAGAGTAAATAACTAGATAAGTTCAAATATTTACCAATGTTATCAATAAACACATTAAAGATAAGAGGACCTAAATTAGAACCCTGTGGTATTCCACAGGGGGCCGAAAATGTATTTGAGGCGTGTGAATCAATTTTAATAGTGAATGATCTTTCATGCAAATAACTGCTGAACAAATTTACATATGATTGAGAGAGGCCGAAATTACCAAGCTTAGAGAGAATAATACTATGCTGACATAAATAATCATGTTCTGAAAATTGAAAAATGACACCTGGACACGGGAATCGAACCCGGGACCTTCGGCTTAGTACGCCAATGCTCTTACCACTGAGCTATCCAGGATTCGTCCCGTGCCCATGGTCATTCTTCACTCATAGTTTAAGGCAGAGTCT